>JANHFO010002639.1:111976-124406 GCA_032468095.1 Pareas carinatus
TAATTTTTGCACCCAAAGATGCGCTAGGTCTTATTTTCAGGGGATGTCTTATTTTTTCACCGAGGCTGCTCAGAACCGGAAGTCCAAGGCCTTATTATCGGGGAGGTCTTATTTTCGGCGGATGCCTTATATTTCAGTAAGAGGCAAAATTGTAATTAGTTCTTATTTTCGGAGGATGTCTTACTTTCGGGGAAACAGGGTAGTTGTACTTAGGAGTAATAGTGCCAACTGTTAGAGCCATCCCTGTGTTCCAGAAATTGGTCTGGTCTTCAGCAGAACTGAAATTTCCTGAGCATATCCAGAAAATCTTCTAGATCAGAGTTCCTCAACCTATCAGACTTTGCATACTGGTGGTGGGGGTGGTGGTTCATGCACGCCTGTTTGCAGCTCCATTTGCGTGAGCAGCTGGCAAGAATGTGTGTACGCAGCTCTATTTGTGCAAATATGGGCAAGTGCAACTGCCGCTCATGCAAATGGGTCTTTCATGAATGTGCTTGCCTGCTGCTTGCACAAGTGCGGGTGTGCACACATGGGCACAATTAGCTACAATTTCTGTGGCACAGTTGCAAATGGCTCATGGCCCAGTAGTGGGCCGAGACTCGGGGGGTTGTGGATCCCTCTTCCAGATTCATCATGTGCCTAAATCAGACCATTTTCACTCCTCCTCACCACAGGGATGTATGCTAATCTAAACAGCATGGACCAAAAGTGATCTTTCTATGACCAATAAGGTTACACTATCAGATCATTAGTACAGAAATTTTAATACTACCATCCTAATCCTGCTTTGAGAAAGCTATTTTTCACACATACTTTAAACGAAACATGAGCACTTGGAGAATTCAGCTATGAAAGGAAAGTCACAGAAGTCACTAGAACTATAGGGTCTAAAAGCAGGATTATCTTAATTAATATTTCAGTAATATTGTGTTTTAATCCTAATAAAGAGTTATATTTCATAGATTTGTCACTTTCTCTGTATAAATCCGTTGTTCATATATAACTTCTTCTCCCAGAGCTCCTCTAATAAAGCAGAGCTCCCAGAGCTCTGAATTAGTAAATTTATAAAGCAACGAGGGTTTGGGGGACCATATGAGAAAGACATGGAAAATGGAAGTGAAAACATTCTGAATAATTAAGATTCCTAATATTTCACATAAACATTCCTTGCTAAGCAACACTATTTGCAAGAAAGTATTTGAACATAAAAAGCTATTTTGATCTGCCAACTGACTGTCACAGTCCTTTACATATATGATAATATTGTACAGGTTTCAGTGACAATTTTTGACTTTCTACTGAACCTGTTGTCATGTAATGACAGTTGTTCTTGGACTAGCAAAATCAAACATGAGGCTGATAAATATATTCTAGCATGCACATTATTATTAAATATACAGCTATTTGAGTTAACAGTAATCAAATCTGAATAATCAGACACAGCGTGCTTCAACAGCAATGAGGCTGACATTGGGCTTAAATGTTGAAAGCTTAACTATCACAGAATAAAAAGCAATTCTAAATGTAAATTCAGATGAATTAGCCAGTTGTGAAATACTTCAAACTTTTAAAAGTTTATCTCCTCAGAATATAAGATACCTTAAATGATATTTATGGAATACAGATTAGATCATTAACAAAACACTATATTTAAACAGCGGCTCAGCGGCTAAGATGCTGAGGTTGTTGATCAGAAGGTCGGCAGTTCGAATCAGAAGGTCGGCAGTTCGAATCCTTAGCGTCGCGTAACAGAGTGAGCTCCCGTTACTTGCTGCAGCTTCTGCCAACCTAGCAGTCCGAAGGCATGTAAAAATGCAAGTAGAAAAATAGGAACCACTTTGGTGGGAAGGTAACAGTGCTCAATGCGCCTTAGGCATTTAGTCATGCTGGCCACATGATCACGGGAACGTCTTCAGACAGCGCTGGCTCTTCGGCTTAGAAACTGAGATGAGCAGCGCCACTAGAGTCAGACCGACTATCATGAATGCGCAGGGGGAACCTTTACCTTATATTTAATCATTTTAATTAATAAAACACTTGCCTCACTAGCTAGAAAGTATATTATAAAATCAATTCAAAGAGAATCCAAGGAGCAGTAGAAAATGAAGGCAGGTGCTCTCTTAACTAGTTTCACATAGTAGACCATCAACCACTTCACAAAATGTCAAATTCTGACTTTTAAAACCAGGGAAGATGAGGCTATAAACGTCTAAGGGAAGAAAAACCAGGTCAATGCAAATCCTGACTCATCATTTTCAACCTTACTGACACCTCCCACTGCCCTCCTGCACCTTTGCTTTCCAGTTATTTTATTTTTGCTGGTGCAGCAGCCACAGAAATTAAGGATTTTTGGCAAGCAATTTTATTAGCTAACATAAACTTCAAGCTGTTCTAGTGGGCATTTTTGGGTAGTAGCAAACCAATAAAAATCCACTGGGCTACAATAACAAACTTTTTGTTCGGCACCCTGAACATTTAAATAATGATGGCTAAAGATTTGCATCTTGCTGACACAGCTTTTTGCATAAATTCAACTAAAGATGCTTTAAAAATACTTCTTTGGTGAACTAACTCTCACACAGCTTGTCATCTTTGCACATTTGTCTTCTACTGAAAAGGCTGCTAAGGTTGCCAAATTTATTGAGAATAGAGACGTTCATTCTACTGCTTATATACTGTATTTTAAAACCCTCTATTTTATTTCTGTATTCGGTCTTTGGTCTTTATTTGTTTATACTTTCCTCTTCACAAACTGAATTGCTTTGGTGAAGGCAGAAAATAATGACCCAACTAAAGCTTTAACCAAGACCCCCTGGAGTTCCACCAGCTGTGCTATTAAGTTAAATGACTAAATCTCTCAACCAATTCTCTTTCTGATAGGACAAAAATCCCATCTACATACATCAGCAATGTTATTTAAATATATCCCTTCTTTTTTATTTTTTCTTGTCTCCTCTTTAAAATTAATATCATATATCATTGGTAAACTGAAATTGGGGGAAGGATTAGACCAGTGGTTCTCAAAGTGGGCAGTACTGCCCCCTGGGGGTGGTGGTGGGATGGCTTAGGGGGGTTCTAGGAAGCAAAGGAGGTGGCAGGGGGGCGCTGAGAGGCAATGGAGGTGGCAGGGGAGCGCTAAGAGGCAGGGGGTACAAGCCCAGAAGGTGCGGGGGCACAAGCCTCCCTGCACCTAAGGAGCGTAAGGCGCAGCACGAAGGTCGGCTTTGGAGCGCTGTACCACTGTATTGTTGAAGAGTTTCTGATCTAAGTCAAACCTAAAAAGAGTGTACTTTATCAATTCCAAGGGCCGCTGGTTTTCTAGGGCTTCTTCTCACTATTTTTCTAGGATTTTTAGGACGTAAAATATAGCATAAATTTGCAATATCTTCTAGTTCAACCCCCTACTCAAGCAGGAAATCCTATACCAGTCTGGACAAATGGCTGTCCAATCTCTTCTTGAAAACTTCCAGTGTTGGAGCACAACTTTTGGAGATAAGCCCCTTCACTGACTGAATGTTCTCACTGTCAGGAAATTTCTCTTTAGTTCTAGGTTGGATCTCTCTTTAATGATCCTCCACTTGTTACTTCTTATACTGCCCTCAGATGTTTTGGAGAATGGTTGACCCCTTCTTCTCTATGACAGCTCCTCAAGTACTGGAAGACAGGTATCATGTCACCCTAATTCTCCTCTTCAATAGGCTAGACATACCTATTTCCTTAACTGTTTATCATACAGTTTGGTCTTCGGACCCCTTATTATCTTTGCTGCTTTTCTTGCATTCTTTCTAAGACCTCAGCATCTTTATTTATTGTATCACGGTGACCAGAACTGGATGCAGTATTCCAGGTGTGGCCTTACCAATGCAGTACAGGGTGGTACTATCACTTCTTGTGATCTTCATGCTATCTCTTTGTTGATGCATTCTAGGACTGTATTAGATTTTTTGGCAGCTGCAGCATACTCCAGGACTGCAGCATACTTTAGGACTGCTAAACCCCTTTCGCAGTTACTATTGTGGAGTCAGGTATAATTTATTCTATACCTGTGCATTTGATTTCTCCTGCTTAGGTGTAAGACTTTACTTTTCTCACCACTGAACTGCATCTTGCTGGATGGGATCCAATGCTCAAGTCTGTCAAGATTCTTCTGAATTCTGAGTCTATCTCCTAAGGTGTTGGCAATTTCCCTCCGTTTGATGTTGTCTGCAAATTTGATGAGCTCCCATTCGAACCCCTTGTTTAAATCTTTTATCAAGATTTTGAAGCATACTGAGCCTAAGACAGAACCTTACTTCCCTTCATGAAATTCAAGACATATTGTCTTCTTTCTGTTTCCAATTACTATTGTTTCTCTAATTATTTACAATTAGAAATAGAAGAGGATACATCTTTCCAAACTGGCAGCTTTCTCAATTCACAGACTACTCCAAAGACGTTCGGCATTTCATTGTATACAAGATAACACCTAGCTGAACTATCTGCCGACTGTTCTGTGATGTCAATGTCCATGTTTCAGAGTTTCAGCTTGTATCAGTTTTATCACAGTGCTGTCTACCCAGTCTAGGTACATTGTCATGACCAACAAGGCAAATTGAAATGTTATTTCTAGGAAACCAAAGGGACAATGAATCAGCTTAAATATTTTCCAACTTCCTAGCAACTAGAGAAGGATGAATAAATGCTTCCTTGCTAGGACATCTATAACCTAAAAAAAATAAATAGTGAATCTACAAGGGTTAATCAAAAATAAAATGCATGGTAAACTGCCAAAGAGTTGTGCAGAATTGCTTGGAATTGAAGTGATTTATAAATTGAACAAACAAGCAAGGAAACAAACAATGCCAATGGAATGGAAAGGATGGACTCTGATTCCCTCCTTAACCAAAACTCATTCAGAGTAAAGAAATTTTTGCTGACTTTTGGCAGTCATGAATTTGAAAGCACTTCTCCGTTTCCTCAGTGCCTGCTAGCTAAGATGGCAGGGAGATTCTTGGCTACTCTAAATAATCATTAACTGTGCCACATTTGTTTCTGCCTATACAGAAAGACAGTAAGTTGAGAGAGAGAGATATTTATTCTGAATTCAAAATGAAGATAGATTAATTGACAAGACAAGTTCAAAGCAATTGAATTAGAAGGCTCCTGGCAGTAATTTGAATGCACAACTAATCTTGGGAACCAGAGGATAAAAGCAAAATGCAAGGATTCATCATGAAGACAGAAAAGGAAGGAAGAAAGAAGAAAGGAAGGAAAGTAAAAGTTTCTGAAGGAGAGGAAGGATAGATTAAAAGATAATTCAGCTATGTCACAAACAGATTCAAATAATGATCAGCTCTGAGTATGCTTTGAATATGCTGAGGGACCCAGGGGAGAAAAATCATGTGAAAAATGAGGGCTTCCACTTGTATTGCCAATGAGCTCAATTGGGAGTGTGTGATAAGAATTCTGAATAGTAATTTTGAAAGTGGCTGACAAGAAAAAGAAAAAATAACACTTTGGGTTATCTGAATAATTATTAAACCTACATAGGTAGCATTGAAATGTATACAAGATGAGCTTACTTCCTGCAGTAACTGCTTGGAACTCTCCCCCCCCTTTAAAAAAAAAAGGCTAATCTCGCACTGAGAAAATCATGGCATCTACTATGCTCTGGAATGTGGCTGTTGTCCTTAGAATGCAAAAACATGTGCTAAGACTATTCTAAATGAGGGACACCATTTAAGAATCTTCAGATGTGTCCAGTATTAATAGGAACAATGAAGATGAAGTCCTCAAATCTAAGGAAATGAGTAAAGCATCGAAAGAAGCTATACTTTTTGAAATACAAGCTATCTGCCTTATACCAACTCAGATCACCTTAGGAATATTTACATTAACTAACAACGGCTCTTCAGAATTTTTGTCAGACGTTTCTACTTTAGAAAAGATCAGGGCCCGAATTGGGAAGCATTTGGATACAAATTGTGTGCTATGATATTAAGTTACTTTTTCATAGAGTCACTTTTTGCAAGAATGGGTACAAAAGGCTCAATAAGACCAGCAGACTGATGAGAAACACACACACACACACACACACAAATTAAAGACAGGTAAAGAGAAATCTTAATCACCAAGTTAAATGGGGCAAATGTAATCTGAATATAATTGAATTGCTCCACAAACTTCAACAAGGTGAAGGTTCTCAGTGATATTGCTCAGATGCCCCGAGTCACACAAATATGCAAAGGCAGCCATGTAGGAAAATTAGAACTGTGTACCAGTTTTTACTTTTTCTTAGTTACAGAAATGTCTAACATATAATTCCGTATAGGAAAAGAACTGGGATAGCACAGAAATTATAGTAAATAATGGACATAATCTTCCTTAACCTTTTGCAGTTGTGCCCAGCCTTCCACAGAAGTGGCTAAAACCCATACAATCCAAGGATATTTATCACAGCTTATTATCCTTTAATGTTCTTTTAAAATATGGATTATTTTAAATGGATATCTTGTATGTGGACATAAAGCAAAATCAATGATTCTATATCTTAAATAAGCACTTCAGTATTTTAAAGTCTTTTGTAAGGATTTACCACTTTAGCAAGTTTACTAACGATTAACCTAGAGAAATATAAATTTCATAGTTAAAAAGGAGGAAACTGTCATCTGGACACAAATGAAATTGAACAGTAGCAAGCTAAGCAAAAATTGCATCTCGTAAAAGTTCTCAACAATGAATAATTCTGATTTGTTTCTCATTAAAGTCTAGGGCTGAGGTTTAAGCTACCTAACAGAAATATACAGAAATTGTCCATTAAGATGACTTATTGTTAGCAATTGTACTAAAGCAGAGTATAAGCCAGTTGGTCCCCTTGCTAAACAACAATAACAAAAATATTGTTTCAGCTGTGGTAAACAAATTCTTCTATGGGAAAATGAAAAGGTTTACCAAAGAAAAAAGACCAGTAACCAGTTGCTACATATTTTTGCCTAGAGATTTGATTTTAGTTTTTTATTCTGTCAATATGATTCCGTTCAAACTTGTCTTTCTCTAAGCAGTTGATGAAAATGCTTTTATCTTTTCACTCTACCCATTCATTTCTTTCTGTGTATAAGTTTTTTTTAAGCTATATATTTAGCAAATGCCAAAATTAGTCAACCGAGCTTCCAGATGAAGTTGGCTGAGAACTTGAAGCTGACACCTATTAGGTGCTGAAACTGGCACTGAGATTCTCCAAGAATAGAGCTAGTTTGGTACTCTGACTTTCCTTTTAAAAATGGCAGCAGCAAAATAATACTTTTGTCCTCGACAAGCGTTGGGTATAACCAAATAAAAAATTAGCATGTAGTCACCCTAAACAAGTGAATTAATTCCCAATACCATATGCCCCTAATTTACTATGTGTGATTTTGCCCTTGAGAGCACCTGAAGCTTTATAAAGGTTTCAAATAAATTCTCCCTAACCCTAAGAAATCCCATTCTTAGATATACTTTGTGTAGTCTGAGAACAGTTACAGAGAAGCTATCATATTTATATAGATTGTCTTCTGATTAATCAACCTGCTTCAAAATCACATCACTTCTCAGAGGAGAACTTCTGATAAGAAATAGGGCCTTTTCATAGTTGCCCCAAAGCTGCTGAATTAATAATCTCTAGAAACTTCAATTGATCACTCCATCGACTGATACATGATCACTGCACAAATGATTATATGCATCTAGAGCATTTACGTAACATCTATATGGTGGAAATTGTTTCTGTCTCATAGCAGGGTTAGTGGTAAGCAAAGATACATTGCATACATTTGCATATAATTACATTGCTCCTTTCCCTGTTCAAATAAACCAGAAAAAAAAGCCAGTAAAGTGCAATTTTGCCTAGTGTCAGCAAATTGGAAGCCTTGCTGGAGACCTTTCAAACAAACCAGATTTAAAAGCAAAAGTTAAAATGATTTTCATGTTACTGTAGTTCTGCTTTGGATCAAACCCCCCCAACATAAAAATAGAAAGTAACTGTATAAAAATACAAAATAAGTGTGAATAGGTTTATTATGCAGCAGATCAGTTGTAAATCCTCCTCAGAAGAAAAACTGGATAGGATAACCTTTTATGATCAAAAACATTCCTGCTAGAAAGTGGTTTTTGAATTGCAGTTTGATTAGGATTTTTATTCCTTTCCATCTGACTTAGAGATGGCAAACAGATGTCAGGAAAAAGAGCCTTTTTATCAAATGTCAGTATTAAATGATGATGGAATCTGAGCAGGAAATGTGACAGAAAAATTCCCTAAATTGAACACATGACTTCCATAAAGATAAATTTGCTCATGTTGCATTAAATGAAAATAAATGGATGATGAAGTGACAGGATATAGGAAATGGAAGAATATGAAAAAGAAAATCAAAACCTTCAAGCAACAAAAATTCAGTTTGTTACTGTGCATCCAATACACACACACACACACACACACACACACACACACACACACACCATCAAATTGCCAGAGTGCATTCTTTCTGTTTTTGCTTCTTTCTGGATAATAATCTCCACTCCACTGAAATTTATTACATTGCAGCTCTTGATAAATATCATGTCTGTGAAGATCTAAAATTAAATAAGAGCTTGATCTGGAGATAATGCTTACATGCAGGCATGTCAAATAGATCAAGGTTTCCTTGGGCAATACCTGGATTCTATAAGGCTCCAATTTGTTACCCACTGTGATTCTTTGCAATCCACGTTTTTTCAACCATGCTTATGGACCCCTTTCCTTCCTGCCCTTCCCCTGTGTGAAAACCATGGGGAAAAAAGCAAGATGAAACACTAATACTAACTTACAGCACATAAATGATGGGGAAGAAAAAAGAAAGAAAGAAAGACCCCGGAGGAAGAAGAATGTAAAAACGACTCTTGGCAAAGGATGGTGAATGCGAGTTTCTGTCAGAAACTGTCATGATGGGCACCTTCCATGCAGATCTGTCAGGCACAGAATGGTGCCATGAAACTGCCTCCAGCTATGGAATACATTTTCCAGTGTATCACAGCATCTGAACTGGCATCAGATCTACTTGCAATCCATGTCCAAATAAAGGGGGGGGAGAGTTCTCAGTAGCCCTATTTTAGCGCATCTCGTGGATTAATTAAATCCTCATTACTTTCTTCTAATTATTCCAGAGCTTTGGGATTTTTTGAGGAAATCTCTGATGGTACATCAGATGAAAAGGGTTAAATAACCTGTGTTGATTTTGAAACTCTAGACCTTTAGTGTATCATCAACATTATCATGAATATTTAACTATGTATTGCTGTGAAAATTATAAAGAGAAAACAATTAAAAGTTTTTTTAATTAATCCTGACCCATATATATTTTCCTTAATAAATAAAGGTTTATAAAGCACCCTCTTCATGAAAATGTATGCCAGAGTAACAGCATGAGACCATTTAATGTTTGTATTAGATTCTGTATTTTTAGCTGTTCCCTATGTACTATTTTAATCTAAGCATGATGAAACAGGGCATACTTATTTCAAACCAAGAAGAGCACCAAGGGTGCCAAACAAATGGGTTTTGCGGGAGTTCGCTAAGAATATAGGGATATAGTTAATCACTTTTCATTAATCCTTTAATAAAATATCAGTTTTATTTTTTATTCGTATTTAGATATTGCCTCTTTTAATCTATACAAAAAGAATATTTAACTATTTTATGTTCTAGTAATATATAGGATCCAGAACAAAAGATTTGTAATTTAAGCCCTAATTTGTGGCCATTTGCCTTTCATACGTCTTGTGTGTATGCAGTTTTGCTTTGTTTATTTGATTTATTGTTTAAAGTTACCATAGCCCCTTAATTCAAAACCAAAAAAAATCATAAAACAGATAAGACCTAACACTGCATATACAAAATAGCAAAAACTTTCCTCCCAAACAACCAAATAAAAATACATTATTCCCAGGGCTTGGATCAAAGCCAGGTTTTAAGAACTTTCCAGAACCCTAGGAGAGGGGACGCTGTCCTTATCTCTGGTGGGACTGACAAATATGGAATGCATCGTCTAACAAGATGACGTTTAACCAGTCCCTTTTTGTCATAGAACACATCAGACCACAGTTCCAATACTTTTTTTTTGCCTTGAATACAATAAATTAAATTTATGTTAAGAACTGAATATAGAATATTTTTAATAAGATTAACAAAACGTGAGTTCCGGCACCTTTTTTCTTACAAAAAAAGCACAGAATTTCGTAGAAGGAATCTGAAGCACATCCACTTTGCACAATGTACTAGGTGGGCAAAAACACATGGGAACAAACAGTCGCTCAGATATCCAGGCCCTATGCAATACAGGTCTTTATAGGTAATAACAAGCATTTTGAATTGCACTTAGAAGCCAACGGGTAACCAATGCAATTCACATAGCAGTGGTAACATCTGGGCATGCAGACAGGTGCCCATAACTACTTGCGCCACTGCATATTGAACCATCTGTAGCTTTGCATTGCAAGTGCATTGCAACAATCCAATTGTGAAGTGACCCATCAGTAACAGTATGAAAGTTACTAAGCAGTTAAAGACTGCTGCACAACTGATACACTAGATGAACCTCTTATGCAAAGGCCTTCCTGATCATAGCTGGCAACTGCTCTTTTAGCAGTTGCTGCAAAAGGACCACCAAGTTGTGCACCAGTCTTGAATGGGGCAGAACATCTTCTTCCAACACCAACAACGGTAACATTCCTGACCTGGTGGGCCAAGCCCAAATGGCCGCAGTGTCTCAGGATTGAGCTGAAGTCTTTTCTACCCATCCACATCAGAACAGCCTGTAGATACTGTTCATTGACAGTTTCACCTATGTGGCTTGGAATTGAGATGTAAAGCTGGGTGTCATTGGTACACTAATATTCCTGAACAACAAAATGGTGGATAACTTTATTCAGTAGTAGAATGTGATTACATAGGATAAAGAAAAGCATTGAACCTCGAGGTACCCTAAATACAAGGGGCTGCAGACAGGATCTTTCCCCTCCCTTCTCAACACCAATTGGAATTGTCCACTTTGGAAGGAGCTGACCTACTGGATCACAGTGCTTCTGACTTCTAATTCCCACAGTTGGCACTGAAAGATAGTTGTTAACAGTGCTGAAAGCCACTAAGGGATGATGGAGCACTAGAACAGATGTACCACTGGCTTCCCAATGGGGTTGGTTTAAGAGAATTACTCAGAGTATTCTACCCTTATATTTTATTCCTATGTTAAGTGAATCTATTCTTCTGATTGGGTGTTTTTTGACAGAAATCAGCAAAAAAACATTGCAAATCATGGTCATGTGAAACTACAACCAGTCATAAATGCAAGCCAGTTGCAAAGGTCCAAAATGCGATTACTGCAGGGGGCAGACACCATTTTGAAGATAGACCGTAAGCAGTTTTTTAAAAAGTTAAATGACCAGTCATAAGTCAAGGAATACTTATATTATTGTTTTAAACATGTATTTCATTACACTGTCATTATGATTTTTAAGCTATGTATGCTAACTTGAATAGAGATATAAGAAAGTATGATTTGCTCCAATTTAGGGTGAGTGATTTGAACTATTGTTTTCTTCACAAATAGTCTGAAGTATCATTTAAGCTCTCTAACCTAGCAATACGGCAATTCACAATTCATCTTACTCTCCTTTCTTGCTCTGCCTTCCCTTTGCCCTATCTTTAAGGCTGATATTCTCTACTTTTGCTGAAGTCTAATGATGACTCCCCTTTTGGGGCAACCAAACTCATTTTTA
Organism: Pareas carinatus; assembly: GCA_032468095.1. Taxonomy (NCBI): domain Eukaryota; kingdom Metazoa; phylum Chordata; class Lepidosauria; order Squamata; family Pareidae; genus Pareas; species Pareas carinatus. The sequence continues at coordinate 123,743 of JANHFO010002639.1, forward strand.
ATGGACCACAGCTCCTCAGCTTCAGCAGAGTGACAGCCTGAAAAGGTGCAAATGGGAGAAAAGATGCATGTGTTTCTGCTGTGCTGTAACTGACTTCCTATAAATTCCACCAGGGATGGGGAGTAGTAGCTATCTTAGCACTGTAAACTTCAGGTGGCCCAGCTGGGCCTTCAGTCTTAAAAAACAAAGAAACCTTTTGTGGTCTACTGGACGACTGGCCTGAGCTCGAAGACTAAGCTAAGAATTGCCTACATTGCAGAATGAGTGTGGATCAGGCCAGTAGGCAGAAGCAGGATGCAGGTAAGCATGGCAGAAACTCCACCAAATGTACTAATTAGGATAAACATCAGATGTTAGCAAAGAGCTACAGATAAGTCTAAGTCTTTGCAAAAAACTAACGTCTATCCATATTTTTGCTACTCTCATTTGGTAGGTCCAGGACTGACCTATTTTGATAATGTTTCTCTAGCCTTGCTTCTCAGAGACGAATTCCTATAAACACTCCAATAGTTATGGCCAGCAAAGGAAATTCTGAAGTAACCAGTCTTATCAAATTTCTTACTGATCAAGGGCAGGCAGCATCTGTGTCTCTCTCTCTCTCTCTCTCTCTCTCTCTCTCTCTCTCTCTCTCTCTCTCACACACACACACACACACACACACACA
>JANHFO010002639.1:124506-137176 GCA_032468095.1 Pareas carinatus
TGATAATGTTTCTCTAGCCTTGCTTCTCAGAGACGAATTCCTATAAACACTCCAATAGTCATGGCCAGCAAAGGAAATTCTGAAGTAACCAGTCTTATCAAATTTCTTACTGATCAAGGGCAGGCAGCATCTGTGTGTGTCTCTCTCTCTCTCTCTCTCTCTCTCTCTCACACACACACACACACACACGTAAACACTACGATACAAAATATTTGTAGAGGAGCCCTCTGTTAGAATGGGATATGGTTATTTTTAAGCCTAGAAACAGGAACTACTGAACTGAAAATAATAATATATTAGATTCCTTGAGTTAAAAATATTTGTGATTTAATTGTTTGCTAATGTTTCTGATTTATCTTCTATTTATTTTCAAGATTTGTAAGGCTTCCCAGTTCAAATGATGTAATTCTGAGTGGTGACTGTACAGCATAAAAATAATAAATAAAGGAGAAATATCCTTACATACCAATAAACAAGATATGCATATGTATATGTACGTGTGTGTGTGTGTGTGTATGTAGGTCTGGGTGTGTTCAGGTCTTTTCCCGTGTAGGATAGAGAGTCTCTTGGCGACGTTTCGGCAAGGTCTCACTTGCCATCTTCAGGCCAGTGCTTTTGGCTTCTTGCTAGTGTGAGAAGACGTCAAAAGCACCGGTCTGAAGATGGCAAGTGAAACCTTGCCGAAACATCACCAAAAGACTCTATATTCTACATGGGAAAAGACCTGAACACACCTAGACCTACATACCTGTACCTGTGAAAATCTACAAAAACAAATGTCATACCTATACGGGGAGGAAATCTTCCGGCTAACCAAGACCTATGAGAAACTCGAAGTCCGAAGAGTCACCATCTTATGTGACCTCACATTCCTATGCAATTGCCAAGATATCCTACATAGGAAAAGACCCAAACACACCCAGACATACATACCTGTACCGGTGAAAATCTATGAAAACGTACGCACACACACACACATAGTTTTTTGTAGATTTTCATGGGTACCAGTATGTAGGTCTAGATGTGTTAGGGTCTTCTACTGTGTAAGTGATCAATCTTACACGGGAGAAGACCCAAACACATCTAGACCTACGTATGTATGTATGTATGTATAAAATATAACATGGTGATTAGTACATGACAGAACAAGCAAAGGGGGACTCTTACTCAATTGATCCCTAATGTTTGCATTAGAGCCAGGTCTTCAAGGCTTTCTTAAAACTTTTTCTTAAAAGTTTGTCATATGTTGGCATATGTCAAGAATGCTGACTATCTTAAAGTATCAAAGCAAATCCCATAAACCGTTCCACTAACAATGTACTGCAGATTACTGAGATATTTTAAATAAATGCATTAGTGCTCTTTTACTCATTCTTTCAACATGGAAAAAATATAGCACATTTGCTAGAAGGAATACAAACACTACAAGAAACTGGAGGGTCCTTTAAGTATTTTCAGTTGGAAATGTTTGGAGGGAAGTGTTCAAATGACTGCTACAGATGCCTGTAGTTTAGGTGTTTTCAATAGGAAAAATTTTCTATTTGAGTTTTATCAGTGAATGACAAGGACCTTTCCTTTGAATACCATACTGGTACTTTCCCTTCCTTTTCTATGTTCAGTAGAAAAAACAGTTCAAGCAAGTTTTCCATTTCAAAGAGGTCTCCAATCAATGGTAGGGCACAAAAGGGAACCTAGACATATTTATGTGCACAATGCTCAGAACTAACAAAAGCTTTGGAGAAATGTGTTGGCAAAATCAATATAACTTCACTGGTTACAAATGTTGTTTTTGTGGCATGAAACAAATGGGCATTTTAAACAAGTTAGGTGACAAAAGATCAGCCATAGAATAGAAAGGGATTCAATAAATATTCTGAATAAAAAAGTCAGTTCTCTTTGAAGATAAACTTCAGGATAATGCATTGGAAACAAAATGGCAGTAAACCTGTGCCAAAAGTGCAATTAGATTAAGGTCTAAATTTTCAAAGTACAGGTTATGATAAATTATTCATAAAAACAGCATTTCTGTTTGGCCCTGCAACTCAAGAGCTGAATGCTATTCTCTACAGCAGTTCATCAGGTTGTCAGTCAGTGAAGATGCTGATGTTTATCTTCAATCAATAATTTCAGCTGGAAGCATTCCCAAAAATAGAAAAAAGCCCAGCATGAGGGATCATGGAGCAGAGGATCTACTACTCTGTGCAAACCTCCACCACCACCTCCCTGCATTAAGGCTTATATAGTTTTTTGTCCTAGTTTAAGTGGCCACAAATGCCCCAGTAGAACACAAAATAGCATTTAGCAGGCCATAGGCTTGGAGCTGGTACTTGGATTTTTCAGGTTGTAATAGGCAACTCTGCTGACTGACTAATCAATTCTGAGTATACTTTTCAAACTAAAAAATTGTTCTTGGGCCCAAAACTGTTCGATTCTCTCCGGTGAATCATAAGAGGATGGCAAAGACATTGTTCACATGCAAAGAAACAATATAACGTCATGGAAACACCACACCACTAATTTGTCTAGTTAAAGAGAAGTATGTTTGCAAGGCACATAACTAAACAGGTCTGGAACAAAACACCTTGTAGTCAACAAAGTTGTGAAGCAAAATATAATAACTGAGAATATGATGCATCAACTATGTTGAGTACCATAAATACTATAAATTAAATTATTAAATTATGTCCTTTAACATTATTCATGATCAAGCTTTTAGTATATTTTATAGACTTTTAGTATATCTTGCAAGAAATAAAAAGTAGTTTATAGCAGCAAAGGAAAACAGGCATTTATGCATAATATATACAAAGATTTTGTTACTAAAAATCTTCAATGCATGATAATACTTTTATATCTTTATACAACATTACACTGCTTGTTATAAATTAGAAGGTATGAAGTCTGCTTGAAAAACAACTTTGTTACATCTTTCATTCTTTATCTCCAGGTTAAGTTCATTAGCAACACATACCCATATTAGCAAATAATAGTAATATTTCTCTGAAAAACATGGAATGCAGGAAAAAAGATCCTTGAACATGTTCATAACTGACAACACACACCCAGATTAACAATGTATACCTACAAACCCACATGGTAACTTGATTATGCACCATTCAGTTGATGTACACTCTTAGTTACTATTCTATAGATAGATAGAAATTTTTACAAAGAGTAAACAGCCTTGTCTCACTCATTTGCAGATCAGGAACCCTTTTGGTTTACCGTGATCTGTGTATATTTTTGCATGAGGGCAATGAGATATTTTTTTGGGATTCCCATTTTCCTAAGTATAGCGTGACATGCTTGATACAACCAATGGGCTCTCTGTAATCAATGAAGCACATATTGATTTCTTTTTTGCATACTTTGGTTTGATCAATTTTTTGGTAGGCATAAAAAAACCCCACTATCATGTTACTTGGCTTTTTCTAAAGTCAGCCAGCTTAGCATCTCATTTTCTATGTGGGGCTATTATCCAGTATTGAATAATACTGAAAATTATCCAATCTTTAGGATTATTTTGATAGCAAGTGAAATTAAGGATATTTTACAACAACAGTCTGTGAAATCTTCTTTTTTTGGTATTGGTACAGTATTATCAGGTGTAAATAACCAGATCAACATGTGCAGAGTTCAACCAAACTACTTTTTTTTGTTTTGCCTATAATACAGGAATCTTCGTAGTCTGGCAGCATACTCCTGGAGACAATTAGATAGCAAGGAACTTGGGAGGGAGTCAGACCTAGCCCTTTTATGGTCGTGCGGTAACTCCAGATTAGTTTGCGTTTTGATTCCCCCCCCTTGCAGGTTGGATGTTTCCCAACAAGTATATATACTGATTTCTTCCAATCTGTCAGTCACTGTTTTGTTCTCTTGGTTTGCTGGCAAAGTTCGCTAAAAAAATAGCAGATTCTTCTTTGGTTGCTTTCTGCAGATATTCCATAAATACCTATAGCCTTTCAACTTCGTAATGATGAAAGTGATGACCTAACTTCACCTTGAAATACTAGAGGTCTTTGTCAGGAATATCTTCTAAATTATGTTTGATACTAATGTATCTACTATACAGAACTTCACTATTGTCCTTTCATCTTTGTTCTTATTATCACCTTTCCATTAACATCCTTTAGAATACCAATTCAAGATTGAAACTTCCTTCTGAATTTGGAGATTTGGGGGCGGGGAATTTTCTTATTTTCCTGTGTTTGTTTCTGTCTTCAGTGTCTTTACTAATAATTTTATCACACTGTTTCTTGTTTCAATTCTCTGAAATTCTTTGTTAACTTCCTTCCCAAGATCTTTGTCATTCTATTCTCTTTCGTGGCTTGTTCTGACATTCAGTTTGTCATTTTCTATTTCTTGATTTTTGTCAGTCTCCTTTCTCATTCATTCACAATAACATCTTTTGGTTCATTCCATAGTTCCTCTGGCTGTTTGTCAATAAAGTTCAGGATTTCAAAACAATATTTGATGTTTTCCCTGGAAATGGTAGGTGCATGTTCAAGATCATATCATGGAAACTGGTTGACGTTCTTCTTCTTTAGCTTAATTTAGAACTTGCACATAAAAAAAATCAATCCATTATCTCCTTTACAGTCAGCTCTGTCACATTTTGACTGTTATAAACGAGTTCTTTCACCTCCTCCAATAATGTAGCCAATTTGATTTCTGTGTATTCCTTCTGGTGTTATTCATATACAGTATATATTAGTCATTTTGGGTTGTTGGAAAATTGTGCTGGCAATAAAAAAATCATTAAATTGGCAGAAACTGTTGTTCTGCTTCATTTCCATTTCCTAGGTAATACAGTCAAACTACATTTTCTTTCTTAATGTTTCCAACTTTGGCATTCCAATCTCCAATCATAAGAAACACATCTCCACTTCCATTTTTTGCTGATTTCAAACTGAACTTGACATAAAACTTGCTAACCTTTTCGTTTGCATCAGTAGTTGAAGCATACATTTGTCCATGAAGTCTAATCAATACCATTTGATCACTGATTACAATGTAGCCAAGTACTGTTCTTGCTGGATTCTTTTTAACTATAAAAGCAACACTGTCCCTTTTTTGTTTTTCAAGAGTTGAGTAGTAAATAGTGCAATCTTTTGATTGAAAATATCCAATCCTTAGTACTCTAAAACAGCCTCAGCTATTCTTAGGTAGCATGTTGAGTGACTGCTATCTGACACGATCAGCACTGCATTGTCAGCCATTTGATATTTCCTATCCATATGATTTTCTTGATAAAATAAAATAGTGGTTTATCACTACCTTCACCCACACACTGCCCTTGCTGCTGTCACTAAAGTCATAGTTTGCCTCTAGCATCTTCCTATATTGCTCCTGTTCAATATAGGTACCTGCTTGTTGTGCCTGGACTTTTTGGATAACGCTGAGTGACCCTGCTGAGATTCTGTATTTTTGTCATATGCTTGCAGGTTTCATCGCTCATCCTTCCCATGCACACACACTTCACTCCACAATGAGAGAGCACAGCCGGACCATGATAATTTACTATGGTATTAAAAACCCATATTCAGAAAAAAATTATTCCTGGACTATTTGAAATTTTACAAAATACAATATTGGCACATTTTGAGAAGAAAAAAGCAAGAATTTTCATTTCCAGCCTCTTAGCTCTATTCCTAATTTTTTTTAGAAAAGATATTAAATGACCTACATTCAAAATCATAACAATACATCAATATTTCAAAAACTATGGGAACTTTTGTTTAAAAATGAGCTAACATTTTTATCCCACAGAGACTACATTCTACGTCAGATATTTTTAAATAATGTTTCCTGGAGCTGAATTTTAAAATGCCACAAACTATCTACCAAGATCTTCTGATATAAATTGTTTTCAGAACATTAAGGTCTTTTTAAAAAACTTGTAGATAATCTTTTTTAATTTACTCTTCCCTCGGGAAATTGCTCTTGCTGAAAAAAGTTTACACAGATTTTCCTGGCTCTAATAGGCAGATCAACAAATTTTGCTCTTCTCTTCTTTATTTTGTTATGCTCCACAATTATTATTTTTCAACACAAACCTCGATCCTGTGGCATTGGGGATTGGCTCAAGGCAGGATGGGAGCTAGATTCTGATTGGGTACCAGGAGTCTGTGATGGCATCTGGCTACCTGCAACATACGTGGAGACAAAAAATAGGTAACTTGTTCCTAACAATGCAAAAGAGATAATGACAATCATACAGGTATTCGAAAAAGTGGTACACGCGACTGTGCTAGATACAGTGAAAAATGTGGTATCTATTTCAAATAGACATTACATTACATAATCCATGGAAACATGCACAACATATTTATCAAAAAGCATTCTGAAATGCTTTATTTTGTACTGAGTCTGTTTTCAAGCTTATTGACATAATTCAATTTATAGCTCTTGAAATATATATTTTAGGAAGGAATTTACAAAATCCAAGGCAGCTCTGAACAGTGAGATTCATCTTATTAGCTTGCACTGGCTTATAGCCAGAAAAACTTGGACAGCTGCCAACCTTAGAACCAAAGATAAATTCTATCTATGCTGTTTGAAAAAAAAATCCACTGAATCAATGGATTTAATGTTGGTGCCAAGATATAACACAGTAATAAACCAATACATATCTAAAGCCTGTGGTGTGCACTTTGTTATCCAAATTAGAGCTTAGTTCGTAATTTATATCTGGTTAAAAAAAACAAAAGTAGCATGCAAATTAGAATAGGATGGAATCCAAGTCAGTGTTTAACTAAAGGGAACATGACTTCATAAATAGCAACACAAGCAGATTTACATCTTGACCTGAATATCTGCATAGCTGTGGGCAAAGTGCAGACAGAAAGCTTGGTTCAGCATCGTTGTATCTATGAGGCGATTTGGGTTTGCCTTCTTTTCTCCTCTTTTGTTTCCCCCTCTTACAAAAGTCACCTAGGGAGGGATGGAGAATCCAGATCAGGGTTTTGTTTTTATATTTTGCTATACTGTTTTCCTACTGAAAACCACTTTTGAACTGCTTTGCTCCTGTGGGTTGGTTCCTACCACCAATATAATGGACCCTATAGATGGAATGAAGACTGTATTTACTCATAGTTCCTTGCTTGACTTTCAAATCCATTCTGGAAAACTGGAAGACCTCTTTAAAGAGATTCAGGTGTCATGTGGAGGTGGAGAGTTGGAAGGAACAATTTTGACAGTTAGAAGACTGTACGATCATTGATGCTTCTTAGAGCAGTACAATAAGAAAAAGTAGCTCACCAAAATACACTGCCCCCCAGTTGTGCTCAGAATATGACTTGCCACGTAATTGTTAACAAAGCCAGCCATAAAATTCTGGCAAGAGAAGTGACTGCTTAAATAAGACATTCCAAAGCAGCTCTTCCAAACTGTACTGTACTACCCCACTGTGATTTTGTTAATGAGCCTTTGAATGGACATGTAGGTTTCAAAAATGCAAATGTCCTTTGTTTGGAGTGGCTGATAATAATCAGAATCAAAGCAGGCAGGAAGAGGACATTTAATCACATCTGCCACTGCTAGAGTTCTAAAGAAAATCCCTCTCGTGAAGGTCCTATTTCTATTGAAAGGCAATCACTTGCTAGTAGTCCCAACTGCATTTACTTCAGGGCTCACAGCAAAGAGGAAATGTATTTATTTATTGTTGGTTTTATATCCTTTATACAGCAAGATGATTTATAGCAACTAAAATGCAAATGACAGACATAAAAGTAAAAACAATACAATTAACAAATGAAGAAAAATAAAAATTAGCATCATTAAAAGTCAAGATAAATTCAAATAGCAAATGCTTTATAAATAAAACACAAGGTCCTTATTTCCCGAAAAAGTGACACCCCCTCCCCCCAGAGAAATCCCTTTCGTATATGGGGTGCAAGGGGATTTTTTAATCTATTATTTCCTAATTATCTAAATCATGGTTGACCAACCTTCTGGCTTATTGGGCTACATTAAGTGAAAAGAAATTGTCTTGGGCCTCATATAAATATATATACTACAGTGTGTGTGTGTGTGTGTGTGTGTGTGTGTGTGTGTTTTCACGGGTACCAGTATGTAGGTCTAGATGTGTTCGGGTCTTTTCCCGTGTAGGATAGAGAATATCTTGGCGACGTTTCAGCGAGATCTCATTCGCCATCTTCGTAGATTTTCACGGGTACAGGTATGTAGGTCTGGGTGTGTTTGGATCTTTTCCTGTGTAAGATTGAGAGTATCTTGGCGATGTTTTAGCGAGGTCCCACTTGCCATCTTCAGTCTGGTGCTTTCGGCTTTGCATTGGTGTGAGCAAAGTGTGATCATAGCTGCCTTCTCTCTTTAAATACTGGTGGGGGGATTTGGTGTGCTGGGCTGGTTGGCTGCATTGTTTCTTGATTGGTTGGTGGAGTGAGTGTTGGTATAATGTCTGTGTGATGGCCTTGTGAGTTTCGCTGTTGTAGCATCCTAAGTCTTGTTATCTCCTGGGTCATTAGTAGCAATTTCTTTTCCATTAGTCTCCTGTGTCGTAATGGTTTGGGTAATGGGTTGTGTGATGACCTTGTGAGTTCTTCTGTTGTGGTATCCTGGGTCTTGTGCTGTGATCTCCTGGATCGTTTATTGTGTTGTAACTTTTTGAGTTCTTGTGGTCTGATTTCCTGAGTTTTGTGATGTGATATCCTGAGTGGGTGGCTGTGATGTAGCGTTCCGGGGTTTGGTTTGGCTTTGAGTTTGAGGTCTGGGTCTGTGTTCTTGGCGTGTGTCAGTTTGTTTGGTTTTCAGTTCGGGGTGTGTGACTGCTCATGATGTAGCCACTCCACCAACCAATCAAAAAACAACAATGCAGCCAACCAGCCAAGCACACCAAATCCCACCAGTATTTAAATAGAGATGGCATCTCCGATCACACTTGGCTCACACCAGCGCGAAGTCGAAAGCATCAGCCTGAAGATGGCAAGTGGGACCTGGTCAAAATGTCACCAACATACTCTCAATCTTACATGGGAAAAGACCCGAACACACCTAGACCTACAAACACACACACACACACACACACACACAAATAACAAATTTCCTTTATTTTTTCGTATTTCTTATTATTTTGTGGAGCAACTTGCAAAAGATTTTGCCATGTTTTCTGCAAGCTAACTTTTCCCTTTCAATAAATATGGTTGATATGACTCTGAGAATTTGCTTTCCAGGTTTGGAAGAGCAACTAAGAGCTTAACAGCAGGCCATCTATATTAATGTTACAACACGCTTAAATGATTCAATAAACATTGTAATCTGAACAGTTCATGTTAAGAAGCAACTTAGATGCAAATTTATTGTGTCACAAACTGATTATCAATTCACGATGGAATGTATTCCTTTAAAAAGTGAAAGTATTGATTTGAAAGCTGAGCTTCTTAGGAATGTAACAAATATTTCAATATTAACACCTCCTGATGGTGACCAAAGAACTAGGTTTTGGCAGGCTTATTTTAACATGAAAATTTATTTCTCTGAAGAGTGAAAGCCTGCTGGTTCTATAAAATGCTGAGAAAGACTTGAATCTAAATACCATATCACTAGCAGCATAACATTTTGCTCTTAACATTCTGAACTCTATATTTCCTCTTGAACTTTTTTAGTGCTTCTTATTATTTGGGGTAGATTACTCACCACCAAAAGCCAAACGATACAAGGGTATGAAATATAATTTAACTTATTTGAGGCTAAGAAAATTTCTGAATTTATCAAGAGTTTTCCTGTATAAAGCTAGTCTTCATTTAGCAACCATAATTTGCATTAGGAACTCAGTCATTAAATGAAGCAGTTACTAAGTGACACCATGGCTGTGTTTATGGTCTTACTTCAGCTTTCTTTTGCTTTTCAACGTTGTGAAGGTTGTAAATATGAAGATTGAGTGCAAAGTTACTTTTTTAATACTGTTGTAACTGCGAATGGTAACTAAACAAGGCAGTCATTAAACAAGGTTCATCTGTATTATATACTTTGTTCATTTCAGTTGAATGGAGTTTCAAGAAATCATTCTGGGGTACAAGGAATGAACAGACTAGTGAACTCTCATTCCACACATCTTTATATAGTTTAAGCAGCTATTAAAATAGAACAATAGTAGCTTAGGAAAATACTCTCAATTATCTCAACACAGGGTATTTTAGTTAGACAAATATAAATATAATAAAAATGCAACTTAACGGACCTTTGTAGGACTGAAGTGGACTTCAGATACAAAGAAAACATGCCTGATTTATCTAAGTACAACAGTGCCATAAACTGATGTAAATGATATAATTTGAAATTAATAGATACTCCCTCAGCCTGAGTGCTCCATTAAATCAAGATATGACAGTCTTTGGAAACTAGTGTCAAACTCTTGGCAGCCTACAATAGAAAATAATATCGTTCCTGGCTTTTTTTTAACAAGAACAGACTCAAGTTACAGAAATCTCAGCAACTGGATAATTTTCACATTTATAACCTGATATATCCCTAGCTATGTATTTAAGACAGATTTTTCCAATCTTTTCCCAAGGGCCTCTATATGAACTGATGGGAGGCGATTTTCTTAACCGTTAGGAGTACAATGTTCAGCGGACCAGGGAAGTGAACCCTCTCAGACTGTGAAACTATTATTACACCATGGCTGTGAACAACATGGTTCAAATGGCAGATAAAGCTAATCGCTCAAAGCATTTCCAAAGGCAAGCAAAAGTAACACCACAAAGTCAATTGCTATATTTTTCTATCCTCCTCCTCCTCCAACCCACAATCAAAGAATATGAAATGTTCCTTTCTGCAAATCTCATGTGAACTTTCTCCTGGCTCAGAACATGGAAATCAAATGTTCTGAATTGATATTGTGAGATCGGGGCCATGGAAATAGTTGCAAAGGCCCTTTTGTCTTTCCTTACGTTGCACCATTTACCAAAAAATATATCAACCAATTGTGTACACAATTGAATTTCACAGAAAACTGTTAGATTGGTATAGAAGGGGAGCTCTATAACTGTAAAATTGCTGAAAAGTATTATTGGCAATTATTGGCAGTTTGTACAGAAATGATTCTATCCAAAAGCCTTAGTGAACAAGATGCGTTAAAAATTCTAATGAATTATATAGCCGAACACTATGAGGTAGTTTTGAATATATCATAAATGTACAGGATAAGTCGCTTGTCGGTCTTTAAGGTTATCACTCAATCAGATTTACAAAGCTACCTCTTTGGAACCTACCACAATTTTACTGAAAATAGGCAGGGCAAAATTATTCAATTAGTTTTAAAAAATTGAGCTATGCATACAATATATACAAGCTAGAATGTATAAAGAAACTTCAGATTTATGTTGGAAATGCATAAAACATGAACGATCATTGTTTTTATATATGACAACTGCTGCGAGATTATTATATGCACAAAAATGAAAGACACTGGAATACCCACAACGGAGGAATGGCGGGTAAGATGTCAGCAGGGATGGCAAAATTTTATTAGAGAAAGAACAATAGCTACATTTATTAGTGGCTCAAAATCATTTATGGACTATTCTGCTGTAACAAGAAAAAATTAACTTCTGAGTTATAGATTTGACGATTAGAAATGGTAGACTATAGAAAGAAGGGAAATATGGTTTGCACTAAATACCGTGTTTCCACGAAAATAAGACATTCTCCAAAAGTAATGCCTACCTACATTTTTGCATCTTGGAGGAATGTAAGGCATTCCCTGAAAATGGCCGTGCAGCAGGTGGTAGTGTGAAGCGGTGGGTCCTAGATGGGGCCGTTCATTTTCGAGTTCTGGGAGGTGCTGGGCTCCCCTGAATTTGGGGGAGCCCAGCACTGGACTTCGGAGTTCTTCTACCTCGAGTAGAGCTTCGTTTGGAGCCTTTGGGAGCCCTCGGAGGGAGCACGGTGACGCGACTGTCTTCGGCTGCTGGCTCTGTGCTTTTTGGCTCCTGGCGTCTCGGGCGGTGTCCCGAGCGGCGTGGGAGTCGCTTTCTCACTCCGCCGGCGTTGTCTGTCCCCTGGGGTCGGAAGAGGCCCCATGGTTATGTGGAGTCCTCCGGAGACCCCGACAGAGAGACAGGACCGGGCGAAGCCAGGGAGGTAACAATGGCCGACGGGAGAGCGGAGTGGTGAGGGAAGAACGAAATGGAGGGGAGAAGGCCGGAAATGGCGGCAAGTGGCAAACGGCGACTGGCGAACGGAGCGATCTGGCGGAGCCCATGGGTGAGAGCTGCGGGTCTGGAGGAAGCTCACGGGGCGTCGTAACATCGGTCAGTTGTCTGGGATCCCGGTTGATGATTTCCCCTCCCCCCGTCTCTGACTGTTTCCATCCGTCGGGATGGGGGGGGCTAGGACCGTCGACCAGCGCTGGGAAGATGGAGGGCCCCAGGCTTTGGTCTGGGACGAAGGAAGTTATGCTACCCTGTCTATCCGCCCCCCCTGGTCGGGGACCGTTACTAAGGCCTATGTGGGAGCGATCAGGGCGGCAAAGAGAAATTATTTCTCTGCCTTGATCGCTTCCGCGGATAACTGCCCCGCGGCCCTGTTTGGGGTAGCCCGTTCTCTCCTGCATTTGGGGGGACGGGATGACTCCTCGCAGGGTTCGGCGGAGGAGTTTAGAGGTTATTTCCAGGAGAAGATCGCGCGGATCCGGGAGGGTTTGGACTCT
>JANHFO010002639.1:166601-181591 GCA_032468095.1 Pareas carinatus
GAAATGAATACTTGTTTGCTGTATTCAATTATGAATATACTCTGGTTAACCTAAATCTACTGTTATTATGGACATGGTTTTTTTGCTAAGAGAAGCCTAGTCATATAAAGAAAATTCTGTTTGATATAAAAATAATTATCATTTTTGGTAATTGAAATTCCACATATTGTAAGTTATTGTTTTGTATCTTATTGACCAATAAAAACTTTTTCTATTAAAAAAAAACAAAAACTCTGAATGACCATACCAATAGCTATTCTAATATTGACGAGGGAATTCTCTGTTTTGAAAACAAAACTATACAGAGTTGTTTTATCATGACTGAATTATGTTCCATGGATTTCAACTGGCCTAACAATGATTAATTCGGAATTCCTTCCATTATTACTATGCCTTACTACGGTAGAAATGAAGTCCAACAGAAAATAAAAGAAATGATTTGCCATGTTTATGGCATGTACATAAATACTACATTTTGTGTATTTAAATAAAGTTTTGTTTAACAATAATATACTCTGCCCAATTTACATTACCATACCATTACAAACTTTATAAAAACTATCAAGCATCTTCATTTATAATGAGGAATTATACACAATTTTCTACTGAGGATCTTGTTTTAATTGCATTTCTTTCTTTAAAACAGTAATAGTTCTTTTCACAATATGTTAAGATTCTGTATTATAAAAAGTAAACTAAGTCAGGATCACTTCTATTTTGATAAAAGAAATGAGACTGAATTATTTTCATCAGAAAAATAACAACTACAACATGTAGCAAACTATGACATAACAAGGATAAAATGTTGGATATATATACAAGCAGAGATATCTGTATTATTTTTTTTTTTTAAAAAAGAAAGCTTTATTTTCTGTCCATAAAATCGGTGGAAGAACTTAATCAGAGTAAATTCATTAGGGAGATATTTTTATACAACAAACTGACATTCAAATAATGAAGTGGAGTCTTGAATAAAGTCAAATGTCTATTAAATGTAGCAGCATAGCTGATAAAACAAACACTGGCGACACAGAATACAATGGAATATGAAAACCCACTTCAAAATATGCTCAGTTGTTTAAAATGAATACCAAAAAAGAAAGAAAAGAAATCATGCACCCCCAAGGGAAACATTTGGAGCAGCCATTCCTTCCAGACAACAGTCAAAACACTGATAATGTTTTTTGAACTGCAGGTAACCCGTTTTGTAAGGCCAAGTAATGCTTCAAAATGTTATTATGTATGCAACATAGTGAAGGATAAAATGATTTGCAGTTCGAGGATCAAGAAAATACCCAAGAGTCTGCTGTAATGCCAACAATTTATCTTTGGCTCACTCCGTGAACTATGTGAATGAAAGAGGAGTGGAGGATGGAAGTATCTAGAGGGGTTTACTTACCCCTCCCTGCAAATCAGATCAAATTACGACTTTTCATTTTACTAATCCCCTCGGAAGTGAAGTGTGTGACAAATCTCAGGCATTCCCTCAAGTGTGTGCCTTAAAGGGATTTCCTCACAAATCTGACAAAGCCCATTCATAAAATCAAAAGGGCACCACATGATGTAGTTCTGTTTAAAGAATTACATTTTATCCTCCCCCACAAAAAAAAGACCAAATGGGGGGAGGAGAAAGGGATGAAACAAGAAACATAAGCAGAGCTTTTAAATGCTTTGTGTGTATTTCTTGCATTATTCCTACTGAAACTATCCCTTGCCCCCAATTCACCTTTCTTGATTTCCTTAACAAAACAAAAGTAAGAAGTATATCCTTGTCATGCTGCATATAGCTACAAGGTTATCCTGAAATGCATTTAGTTCTGAAATTCTATATATGCAACTCTAAGCATCAGTCCCATGGCATTTCTAAGCACCCATGCCATAAACATTTTTTACAGAAAAACATGTTTTGCTAAATTATCAGCCAAGTTACCAAGATTTAACATACTAGTCATTCCAATCAAACATTCAGTGGTCCTACAACTATGGTTTGCTACCTCTCACAGATACAGAAGTTATTTCTGTGAGAATTGTATATGCCTGTTAATACCGAATAACGTACAGAACCATTCAGCTACACGGTAAGAAACCACTAAAAATGATTGTCTATCACAGAAGCAGAAGTTAATTATTGAGCACACCGGTATCACATAATCATCCTAGAAAGATACTTCTGTGTTGGAAATTTCATCCTGGGTATCTAACACACAACATTGAAAAAAAGAACAATTTTGCTTAAAGGTTTGTGACATTTGAATATAAGAAACATAGAAAAAGAGGGTACATAATTTATGCATGCGCAATCATATGTATCTTCATCTTTATAAGCATCATTTTCTAAACCAATAGTATAGTTATTTGCCATAAACGAATTTGAATATACCCAGCTGTAAAGTTACTGCTCAGACAGATGCTAATAAAATAAGAGTTCCATAATGGATTACACAGAGATCTTGTTAAAAAAAACAACCTCTGTAACTAATACTTCTCCAGAGAATAATTTAGTCAGCAGGCACCAACTTTGTCCTTTCAAAATGACAATCAGAACTACAACCCTTGTAAAGACCAAAGAAATCTTACTGCCTTTTATTCAAACTAAGACATCTTTTCATTCTAACAGAGTTCTCATCAATCTTTTTATCTGCTTATTTTTAGAAGGTTGGCAAGTTTAGCCATTGTATGGAAAGGAAGTCCCCATGCAGATTCCAAAAGTCTATAGGGCAGGCATTTCATTAATCTCACAAGCTGGGGTTGTCATATCCCTGGAAGTAACAATAACATCAGTGCTTCTCCCTACTTAGGTTTGTTTTATTCATACAATACATTGCTTTCTTATTATAAGATTTTTGTCTGCAAAAAAGGAAAAAAGAATTTTGCTGCAATACTTTTCAGTTTAACAGATTTATTCCAATATTAAGCCAACCAATGGATTATGTTAGCTATTACTTGGTCAGTTCTTATAGTTTATTTTTGAGATTAAAGCCTGACTGCAAGCAAGTCATCTTTGCTCAGGATTTAAAATTTAAAAAGAGTGGTATCTATGGTTATCTTCTCTCCAGTGCTTCCATCTAACATATTCACAATTTTTCTTGTATTTACGTGACAAGGACAAAGGTAAAAAGATCATGTTGAGTTTATGTTTATAATGGCATACTTTCTTGGTGGCACATCTTATCAAACTTCCAACAGGGAATCACTCTTGAAATAATTCACAATTGTAGCACAGTCAGCAAAGAACCAGGATGGCAGTAAACTACCTACAAAGAAGCAGGAAATCCAAAGCAACTCACCAATGAATTGGAGAAGGGAAGGGATACAGACACACTTTGATAGATAAATCAGCATGCTCAAAGAACTTTCCTTGAGTATATTTCACTAGTGATAACTTATTTTTAATGAAGCTAGGTAAATACAGCACTATTCTCTTTGCTGTGGTATTTTAAGAAAACACACACACACACACACACACAATAAATCTCTTCACATTAAGCACACAGGAAGCACTTCGGTGCCAAATGCTGTAGTTTTGTTTAAGAAAACATTCCACTGTACATCATTGAAAGGAAAACACAATTCTCACCAGACACGAAAGATAAGACTGTAGCTATAATTAGTTGGGTAGCATTTGGTCACTAGTTGCTCAATATCAATTTGTGTTCAAACATTCATAATAGTTATTAGCTTCACTGTATAAAAATACCACAGCTAGGCAATAAATCAAAGTGGGTCTATTAAATTTAAAAATACCATGCTGTGTTCCAAACCTATTACTAGTTATTCAGAATTCATAGCACATCATGGAGTATGATTTCTGTCTGTTGGTTTTTAAACCTACCTACCTACTTACCGAGCTACCTACCCACCCATCCATCTAATCAATTAAAAAATACACAAATTCTGGTGACTTTGCACAGTTAAGTGATCAAGTACTCTCTGATCAATTGTTGAAAATACAGGAGAATATATACAAAATGACAATATGACTGAACAATGTCACTTGACATAGTTCCTGATTTGGAAGACAATCTTACATCAAAGCTTTGCATATTCTTCACATAATTCTGACACAGAAACTTTTAAATAATAGAAGTTCTGTGATAAATTTATAGTCTTCAACATCTGGCGGCAATTATCCATATTATGGACCTTCCATTTGTGTATTCCCTCCATGTAAATATACAAAACAACTAGTATTTTATGCACATTGATCGATCAATTCTTTTCTACTTCTGTACTGGGTCACTTAGACAGTAAGTAATTACTTCAAATTATTAGTTGAATGGTTTGGAAGATAATGAAAAACACAGTAATTAAATAAACTTCATTATTTTTCTAGCTGACACAGCTGGCAGTCCTATCAAGTCCTAGTACAGTGATGGCGAACCTTTTAGAGACAAGAGTGCCCAAACTGCAACCCAAAAGCCACTTATTTATCGCAAAGTGCCAACACAACAACACATCCCCCCCATAGCCATCAGTGACCCCTTCACACCTGCTCATGGCCTACACGAGCTCACCATGGGCCTTTCAGCGGCCTACAAGCACATGGAAGAAGTAAACTGATGGTTGTAGACAAAAAAAGTCATCCAAGGTAAAGTATAGCTGGTTTCAAAATCAACTGACTGGATCACAGAATATCAGTAAACATACACAGGAGTACACACTGTAAGAAACAGAGAACAAGGAATGTTTCTTCACCTCATTACATCATTAGAACAGCAGAGTTTTTCGGTTAAGGAAATATTTAATTCTATTTGTATCTTTTCCCAATTATAAGACTTTGAGGTGGAGCAAGCTGTTTCCTAAGAGTAGTGCAGCCATGCAACAGGTAAGTTTGCTGGATTCTTGTCTCTCAGCCACGTCGGGCGTGGCAATCCACAGTATGCTTTCTGCAACTTGAATTTATAAGATTGACAGATTTTACTTGGAGAAAATGTTCCTGAAGTTGCTCAGGATCTTGACATTTTAAAAAAAAGGTAATAAATAATGAGCCAGTTTGGTCGGTTAGTGAAGGCAACAGGCTAGAGACCTGAAGTTCTATTTCACACGCCTTCATATGAAGCTCCTTGGGATAATGTGCTGCAATGTGATAAGGGCATCAGTGACTGCCCTCAGGGCATTATGCTCCAAGAATGACCATATCTGTTGAGCGAAGGGTCTCTTGGACAGAGCCTCTTTCTGCCCTGTCAAGTCCATTAAATTACTCAAAGCATGAACTTGTGAAAATTATTTTAGATTCCTAAATCTGAAGTTACTATTTTATTAGATGCTATATAAACCTGCTTATACCTAGTCTGACAGACATCATTACTGATATAGTTCCTTCATTTGATATGTACCCTTATATCAGTTGTTTTATTGACAAGAACACTGAGGATGTTTATTCAACAGATTTTGATTTTGGCCCTTATCTCTCTCTCAAAGGATTGGGAGGATTTAATGTCTGAATGTCTTCAATCTTCAATTTGTCTTTATTGTAAACTGAGAGAGACCCCAAAGGTCGGTGATCTACTGAGCCAGATAGGCAGATGAATAGATGCACAGACAGATTTATTAATATTTCAGTGAGAGGGTTGTCCCAGTTATCTCAAATGAAGTGGTTGTAAGATTGTTTCTTAAAGAAATCTTTGCTGGACCAGAAACTTACATTTCAAATCATTCTCACATAGATGCTCAAGAAAATGCTACTGACCCATTTTCAAGCATTACTGAATAAAAATGGTTATTTATAGCTATTGCAATCAGAGATTCAGCTGTGGTATTTGATGGAACAACTTTGGTTACTTGGTGTTTGATTTATTGTCGTGTCACCCACCACTCCAAAATAAGGTGAATTAAGATGGGCTTAGGCTCATTTCTTTTTGTTATCAGATTCCTATGTGGTCTGGATATGCCAAATGACTCTTCCTCTACTGAATTATCCATGTTGATGGGCTGGACAATATGGAACTACAGGAGTCTACTAAGCGGATTTTCAACTTTTACTAGAAAGAGATTTATTTGGTATAAACTTTTGAAATCTTGAGGTTCAAATGGGTATAACCAGTGGGGTTTTTTTCTGTCATAGAACATAGCTCCTGCACCTTTTTTGCCTTTAAATACAATAAATTAAATTTATGCTAAGAACTGAATATATAATTTTTTAAATAAAAGATTAACAAGATGTGAGTTCCTGCACCTTTTTTCTTACAAAAAAGCACTGGGTATAACTACTTATGTTCTTGGCTGCAGTCTTCCTGAATAAAGATTACAAAAATCCATTTCCTGGTAACTTACAGGTTGAATTATTATAATGCATTGTTGTTTTAAATAATACATATTCAGTTACAAGAATTCTGTTTTGTTTGCTAGGTGGAGCCTTATTATATCAATTTTTAACATTTCACACTGACAATCTCTTTGCTATTACAAGGTATTTTATGTGATTCTGCATGCCCCCTTTCCATATTAATCTATCATACAGTATAGGATCACTAGAGACTGCATTTCTAGAGACTACTTCTTTTATCACTGACTAAAAAGAGAGCTGACCTTATGATATTGCCCTGATTAAAGGAAAATATAAAACCGTACAAGTAAATAAAAATAATTATCCACAATATCTATACAATTTATATATGCATGTAAGGACATAGATGGCATATTCCAACATTTTTGGGAAAAAGTTAAAGAGACTTAAATATTCATTTTAGTAAGTGAGGTTCATTTACTTGTGGCAGTTTAGGTTATATAGTGGAATAAACTATTAAGGGATCAATTTAGATTCCTCATTGTTTCCAATTGTAAATTCAATTTTCCCCGCAAATCAGCAACCAGCAATGTATGACACTGTATGCCAAGAGGTCTTCAGGAATTCTGTTGGTCTTGCTATCTACCCAACAAATGAATTAAAGTTTAAGCTCCTACATAATTGGGAAAATATAGAACGGCACAGGAATCAGACACTAATTCCAATGAAGAGCTATTTTCTTTCCAAATTTAGAGGTAGCTAAATCCTGATCCTTGATCTATAATCTAAACAGGCACTTAAGCAAACCTGTCTTGATTGTACCTAGCTATTGTTTCTTTTTTAATAGCCCTCATTCCGCTAATTTTCTAAAATATGCTTCTACAGAGAGAGAACTTTAATCATACATTCTAAAATAGGCAAGATTTTAGAAAGGAAAATATGTCACGGTGTACTTTGCAATTATAGCATAATGGATTTGAACCAAAACTATATAAATATAGAAAGGTACCAAAGGATTTTTGTTGTGTCAGAAGCATTCTTTATATATGGTTCTTTTTGGAAAGAATTTGTAATATATAACAGAATTTTGAAGGATAATCTAAAAAGATTCATGTATACATGCATGCACATCACAAACACACACACAGAAATACCTCACTATCAACATGCCATATAAAACAAATGTGAATAATTTCCCAGATGCTCTATTTTCTTAGGAAATAGATTCTAAAACAAATTCAGAACAATACAGTACTAAAATGACAACTGGTTCAAATTAATCTGTTGTTTAATAGCTCATTGGTGCTATTGAGCCAGCTATTATATTCTGTCAAGTTCTGGTACTTAAAAAGAAGAAAACTTGGGAGAATTCAGATACATTAAAAAACAAACAAAACTCTCACTTTCTCATACAAAAATCAATCTTTATGACCCAGAGGTATTTTATAAAGCTTAACAAGAACTATAAATAGACCAGACAAAAGATTTCCTCAATACATCTATTTTTAAAATTGAAAGCATACAGAATATATTTGCAAAACTGAAAGCAACAATTCAGTAGCATATCCATTTTTAAAAGTAGAGTTTTTTCCATATTCATGTAGAAATAAGTGTATTTGACATGGGCAATTTTACAAATTAAAAGAAAATAGTGAATAGAAGTTTTTTTTCTTCAAGTTAGAATTTCTATAACCATGTAGATTATTATAACTATATCAGCATGCTTTAAACAAGTTTAATGCCTCCTCCCCAATTTTAATTTTGAGAAAATCTGTTTAAAAACATGTATTGTTCTCAGGTTTACTTAATCCAACAGATCGTCACAAACAGGGACAAGGGAAAGATTAAGGATTAGAAGCTATAATAACTGGAATAGAACCTCCATGTTCAAAGGCAGTACTTAACTACCTGGATATATAATGGAGGTTATAACAAATAAGAGCAGGTGGTATTATATTCATGGATTGATTTATTTGCTGCAGTTATGTCCCACCTATCCTCTCGGAGAAAACGGCAGCCCACCAGAGCATCTAATTTTAACAGCAACCCTGTGAGGTAGGCCGAGTAGAGAAAGAGTGACTTGCCAAGGCAGTAAGCTTCCATGTCAATGAGTACAATGAGTCTCCCCAGTCTTTGTCCAATGGGTTGCCTACTACAATACCTTGGGCTCACCTCTGTGTTAACTTGGACATATTCAGCTTGTAGCTCCCTACCTATTTTTGTCTGAATTCACGGTACCATTAACCGTATATTCTAAGGTTCTTTAGTTCAACAGTTCTCTACTAGTAATACAAAATGAGCCAGAAGGAATTTAAACGAGGCAGGTATACCTATACTTTTTTCTGATAATCCAAGTGCTCAGTAGCAGCACTAACTTTTTGCCTGAATAGGATGACAGCTCAAAGGGGAAAGAGAACAGGGTCATGCACATAGTTCACCCCTCTCTTTCCAGCCTCTGTTGCATTCCTGCCTGCCTAAAAACAGAGGGATAGCCAGTCTGGTGTAATGATTAAATGACTTGGTCTCACACTGCCCAGAATCACTCTAAGAGGGAGACAGACAGGTTTTTAAATATGGTAGGTAGGTCGGTTGGTTGGTCGGTCGGTCGTTCGGTAGGCAGGCAGGCAGGCAGAGAGCGAGTTCTGGTGCTGCCTTAGCCATGAAGTGACTTTGAGCCAGTCACTCTTAGCAAGCAGGCCATGGCAAGTCCAAATGCACTCAAAGGTACTTGGGTGAGTCCCAGTAAGGGGAGTGGGAGCTTGAGCAAATTATTGTGGAGGGAGGCAATACTGAGGTTCTGTTGCTAGTCTGTCTCCTGAGATGCTTCTTATTTTCAATTCCTTAGGAGGACTTTAACTCCAGCATGCTGGCTTGGGAATTCTGGGAACTGAAGTCAACATATTTTAAAGTTGTAAAATTGCAAACCACTTGAAAGGCAGCATATGAGTATCAGGATGGTGAGTTGGCAAAAGGAGCATAAATATGTAAAATGTTAAGTACTATCCTGTACATAGCACATTTAGTAGCGTGTCGAAACACAGAAATGTCCTTGGGGAAAAAGCAACTTTTGTTTCTATCATGATTTTAATAATACTGACTGCAATTTTATTTCTATTTTAATTGATGTTATTTCTATTTCTATTTTTTTCTTGTTTTTAACTGATCTGAGTACTTATGTAAGTAGAATCAGTTTAATAAGGAAAACAAAACGATGAGGCCTAAATTATTTGATACACTGATGGGTTGTGTTTTCTTTCCAGTCTTTAAATATTTTTCACTTCTGGATGTCCTGGTAACCTCAGTATTACTTATTATCCGGACCTTCAGTCAAAGATCAGAAACTGGAAAGAGTGACATCAACAGCAGCTAACATTATCTGATTTAAATTATCCATCCAACTCTTTTGTTAATCATTTTTATTTTTATTGGATATTGGATATTGGTCTTGAGCAAATATTGAAAGCTTGAGATTCTGAAGAAGGAATAAACCAAAGGTTTATAATACAATGCCTGACACTTCCCTCCATTGATACTAAATTTGTCTTTTGAAGTATGAAAAAAATGGCTGGCCATATATAATCACCAAGCCCTCAGAAATTGTAAATATTTTGGCCAAGTTCTCATTATTTTTATGTAAGATCTTAAAGACGAGTTCACAAAATCTTGTATGATTCTGTTGGCAAGTGTGTTATGGTGATGTCAGTGGCAGAGAGGGTGTCTGAGTCATTATGTGACATGACACCCAAGGCTTGAAATGTTTACTGACCTGCAAAATGAATTGTGTGATATATAATTGATCAGCGATGGCTGCAGCATAGTTGTAAATAAGCTACAGAACATAAAGGAAAAATCATTAAATCATTTTGTTTCTTTCATCTTGACAATGATTATATTCTGGGACAGTAGCTGTTTCAGGTTTTTTTTAACACTTGTCCACATGCTTTCTGGCAGTATGTTGGGAACAACGCCATCTTTAAAGCATACTGTTACTTACAGGTGCTATAAATTGGATATGTTACGCCATCTGGCAATATAAATTTACAAACTTTTTCCTGTTTTGTACTGCTTGGAGTTCTTTAAATGAATACATGGTAAAAGGGGACAAAATACTCTGCTACTGCAGTAGATACAAACAGTGACTACATTTCAAGTAATAATAACACAAATAGTAAGAATTCAACAACTGTTGAAAATGTGATTACTAAGCAAATAATAGTTCGTGGAAGACTGAGCTTTGGTGAGTTTATATCATTTATATTTCTTACCCGTTTTATTTGTAAGTTGCAACTCTACTTGAAGAAAATGTAATCAGAGTATAAACAAGCAAACAACAGAACAAACTGCTTTTAAAGAAGATATGGTTTTCCTTGGTGTTAAGCTGACACATTAAAACTGCAGAGGGCCAAGGACTTGATTCTCACTTTCTTGCACCAGTATGTTTTAAATGTGATTACATTCAACCTAATGCATTAATGCACGTGAGATAACCCGACTATGCAGAGACTATTTATGATATTTGCAAAATCCCATTATATTACTAATGGAAATGAAATCTCAAGATACAATGTATGTATTTTGAATAAAATGGTTCAAATACAGGAATTCTTTAATGTTATTGAAATATCAAAAATAAGGAGGTGAAAGATTTCAAGAAAGAACTTAAAGTATCACTTTCATGTTTTTTATGGACTTCAAATCACATACTTTCTTTGGTTTGTCTAATTTCTAATCAGTAACTGGAATCAATGTTATGCTTTTCTGGCAATTTTCTCATCTTGCCTGACATAATCAAATCATTTTTACATGCAAAGGAATGAATGAATGAATGAATGAATGAATGAATGAATGAATGAATGAATGAATGAATGAATGAATGAATGAATGAATGAACTCTTTAGAGAGATTCCCTAAATTTTTGAGAGGTTAAAGTAGATTTTCTTTTTCAACCTAAGGAAAAAAAACGTTTTACAATTCTTAAACAAGCAAGAGGAGACCTTAATATGGATTACAATTCCTTCTTGTTCCAACTATGACATTGCAGTTATTTATATAGCAAACAATGCTATGCATGTATAAATGGAGGTTTTAGAAAAGATTGGAAGAATGCAAAGGGCTGACAAAGGCCTAACAATTGCTACAATAAATTCATCCCACTATCTCTGACACACACACACATAGACACACACACCCAAATTTGTGATAGAGGAGCTCCCAATCATCCAAAGTAGATAGGCGGGGCAAGGAATGAGTGAAAGAAAAAAGTGATGGGCATCATTTTGTCAGCAAATGGACCCTCCCTGAATGTAACCCAAATGGCTCAGTGATATATAAAAAAACTCATTGCACAAAAAATGCTAATAAATAGAAAATGTGTCTCTTTAGGAATTTGGTGGCTTCAATATTCACAGCACAAGAACAATACAGTATCAAAAAATGCAAATCAAAGCAGCATTATTTCTAGTACCAATTTATTTCAACAAATAATAAAGAATCCAAATATACAACAATTTAATTTTATAACACTAATGCTAACATTACAGACAGAATCGTACATCAAAACCAATACAATATCTACTATTACTTCAACCAAAAATGCAAATAAAATTATAATGTTATGTATCAATAAAAATTAAAAATGGAGGCACTTAAAATGGAGTTGAATATATTATTAAAAATAAAATATTAACAAGTATCAGCAGAAAAGCGAGGAATATCTAAACCTTTTCCTGTCTCCTATTTCTGACATGCATAAAATTTCCTGGAAACAGTAACAAAGTAGTTTGCCTGCTCTTTTCTTTGAAAGCATTTTAAACTTCCCAATTGATCCTACTACCCTGATGTTTTCTGTAGGTCTCTCATCCAAATACTAACCAGGACTGATCCAACTTATCTTTTTTTGAGATTAGCCAAAGTCAGCTTGGTGCTGCCACCTACTGGGTATTTGAAAAGCTGAAGCATTCATTTGCTTGCCAAGTCTTGTCTCACAACTGTAGGAGTGTTTCTACATTTTCCTTGACCTTTCGTTGACTCTCACCAGCAACCACAATAAAATAAGTTATATGTTACTCTGGTCTTCCTCTCTCTTGATATAATATGCCCTGTGGCTTTATAAATTCGGAGTAAGAAAACTATATATTTATACGCAACCCTACATACACCGATACATATATTGCAGGTAGTAAAATAAATACTCTTTAATACAAAGTGAATTGGATAAATTCTAACCACCTAACTATTATGAAAAGGGTTTTTAAACTTAGAAATAACAACCAAATTAAACAATGAACATAATAAATATCAAAAAGCTATATAAAATCAAAAGCAATCACCCCTGTCTGCTAGAAGCTGAACCACTGCCAGTTAATGGGTCTCAGGGCTCTGTAGGATTTCTCAGAATTGTGTCAAACACCAGCAATATTGTAATGGTTAGAGAAGAACCTCTCACAAGAACTAACAGAGACAGAAGTCATAAATAAACACAGCAGGATTGCCTTGTCAGGTGTCATTATTAGCACTCCAGGAACCTGCTTTTCTATGCTTGCAAGTTCATTTAAGTGTAAGGGCTCCTCTTCAGAATCTCACATGCACACAAAATAAAGAAAACATTCCTTCAACTGGGAATTGAAAGCGTGTGCTATATGTGAAAGAGGGTGTGAAGTCACCTTTGGAAAGAAAACACATATCTACATATTGCAGATGAAACTGAATTTTAGGCAAGGACTAAGAACAAATGCTAAAGTTTGGTCTCTTTAGTATAACTCGCCAGGTTCGGACAGACCTCAGCCCTAATTAACAAAAAGTTGTACTTTCATACTATAATTTCCTCTTCTGGAGAATTGGCAAATGTTTTGAGAGCTGGCCTTGCATTAATGACAAAAGGTAAGTATAGGATCTGTGATGTGATAGGATTCAGGTATTTGTGTATGATGCACGGACATAAGTAGAAAAAGCTGTGTGTAATTTTATAACACCATGAAGAAAAATCTGTACGTAAGTATTTAAAATTTCAGCCAAATTTAAGTTATATTTAAATACTGCAATTAGGGCAGAGTATTGTTCTGCAATAAAGAAACACTGGTTGTATGACTGTCATGTAGCTTTAAAAAAACATTGTATTTTAAATAATTAGGCAAGGATATGCATTTGAAGAATCAGATCAAGTGCACTTTGTAAAGATATAATTTTTAAGTTTTCTTTTAAAAATATTATTTTTTAATTAATCTATTAGCATAAAATGTATATGCTGTTTAAAAACCCAAGAACTACTCCAGCTGCTTTTATTGTTTCAACATCCCTTTTTAATTTTTGTGTTTTTTATTTTTTATTTTATTTATGATGGGTTTTGTCTGATAATTTTGTGCGGTCTAAAATAATCTAGAAAATCTGATTTAGAGGGATGACAAACAAATCCAAATAAATACATACTTTTTAAACTTTTTGTAATATTATTATTATGTAGGAAGAAAAACCTTGAAGGAAAGACTAAATAATTTGAAAGGAACAACTTCAGTAACAAGTTTAAAAAATGAAGCAGAAATTTGCCACAATAGTTGTTCTAATCTTATATTAATTGTCTTTTTTTTTAAAAAAATGATTATAAGCATATTCTTTTATTTAGCATCACTATCATAAAAGAAAATCTAGGAACTGCATGTACAGAAACGAGCATAAAGTTAGCACATTGCACTGATCTCTGAATGAAAAAAATCATACTGGTTTCAAAATTTATTAAGTTTTAATCAGACCCTGAGTTAAGAATCCTATGTATTCCAGGAAATAACAGTGCATTAGCTTGCAAGGTAGTCTCTAGACATTGTAGCTGGCACAGAATAGCAGGACCATACTTAAGATGTAACTTAATAATTTAATTTACATTTAATTGAACAATTTAACTTAACATTTAAATTCATTTTAAAATTTAAGATTTGATTTAACAACATCATATGACCACCCTGCTTATCAATGGCTGGTAGATCCAGTTGTTATCATTGTTAGGCAAGAACCTATTGGGTTCAAGCTATTCTTGGAAGAAAGTATAGGACTATCTTCACTTCAATTTCCCCCATCCACCTCTCTCCCAGTCTTCTCTGCTATTTTGGCCACCTGACTACTGCATGTCACTACTGGGCAGAACTTTCTTTCACACACTGGTATAACTGGGACCTTCTTTTGACCCAGCCTACTTTCATGAAAGAACGCCCTGGCTGGTAGTAAGCATATGATGTGCAGTGCAGCACACAACAGAGCTCCCTAGCACCCACCCATGGTACTTGCTCCCCCTGATCACAGCTTTCACCTACCAGCCTGCAGGATGATTCTATGGTGCCTCTCCTGTGTGTGATTGGGATGATGAGCCTAGCAGAGTGAAGGCAGGTGAAGATGACCATCAGCTGGGAGTTGAGAAGTGGCAGCACCAGAGGATGGTTGCAAATGTGGCCAGGGTCAAATTTTGTTCATGTCACTGTGAAGGCACCGCAACAGCTGAAACTTTGAGGACCCAATGTAAGCACATTTTTTCCAGAGCTATCATAATTTCTAAAGGTTGCTGAACAAATAGACATTAAGTGAAGACTACCTGAAGTGTGTGGGCGGTATGAAAACACAATAGATGCACACTGGAAATTTAACAACTATTGACTCTACTAGCTTTTGATACCCGTGCTCTACTACAGGGATTTCTTGCACCGCTCCCGCCTTGCCTCAGCCGTCGCTGTTTTGTTTCTGGGCGCCCTTCTCAAGTGGGTATAAATATAAATATACATGC
>JANHFO010002640.1:59336-69771 GCA_032468095.1 Pareas carinatus
ATAAAAATAGCCATATGGAAAATAATAGTCTTTACTATAAATATTATAAACCTTCATATATTAAAATATAAGTTATGATTATTAAAGCAATTTATAAGTAACATTTAGAAATACTCTAAAATAGATTCGAAATTATCCACCCTCCACAAGCTGTTGTTCTATATTAGGCAATATAAAACAATCTTTAAATGTTACTTACAGGTGTGTTCCATACCTACCTTGTTTTCCATTGTAGATGATATTTTTACACAAGAGATCATTATGACAAAGTACCACTGGTGAACCTAGATTAGAGAGTCTCTCCTTCATCCATGCCATTTCATCCTGTAGAAGTTGGCGACTTGGAACATCCTGTAGAAACCTTTTAGAGTTTGAGAATGGTTAAAAGCATTCTAATGATACTTCTCAGAACTTTATGAAGATTCTCTTATTTCAGTGGTGCAAGTTAGAACTTTTTGAGCTTTACATATTCTAAAACTGTACTTGCACTTTACATTTTTAGACTAGAGGGTGATATTGCAATATGTTCACGTTTGAGTTATGAAATAATTGTGATATAGTTTAAAGTACCTACCTCTTATGCAACTCTTCATCTGCAAATTCTGTTGGTGCAAGAGAGAAGTACTTTCCCATCTTTATCCATAAATTTGACTTGGGTATCCATCCATTGTGAGCATGGATAGCATGTATTTTAGCAAGTTGTCTTGCTATCATTCTGAAATGAAATTTATATTAAAAAATCACTGTAATTACAAACACAATGTCATTTATCAGTCTCAACTCAGAACAATGAGAGTCAGTTAGCTGTATATTATTAAGACAACAGTGGCACAGAAGAAGGAAATTAGCAAATTATTTTGTTTTAAATGAGAAATTTCACAGAACAATGTTTTTTTAATCTTGTGCATATGGTAGATAGGTGTATGAAATCCATTTCTTAGATGTTGAACTAGAAAAGACTTTAGTTCAAAAAGATTAACTTCATAGCAGAAAGGTGACTACCTTGAAGGCAGGAACATCACTTGTTCCATTGTGATTGCTTCCATAATGTTCAGAAGGGTTAAGTTATGACTGAAACCCAAAATTATTCTTCTACTAACTGCATTTCTTCTACCCAAGAAAAGATGATTCTGTGTTCTCACCACCTAATAAAAACCTGAACTACAAGCCTGTAAGGAGAGGTTTTTTTAGTAGAATGCAGATAGTTACAAAGGGGGAAAGGAATATCTTTTTACTTCTTGTAAATGTTTGTAAGAAATGTATTTTTCTAAAGTCAGCTGATTCAATCACCTTGGAAGAAATTGTATACAGTATACATTGTGTTAACCAAGTATATTTTAAGAGAAGTATCTCTAAGTATCTTCTGGGATAATTTCAAGCAAGCTGGAGCAAGTGACTAAGGAAACATATACTCTGAGTGTTATAAAGTAGCATTCCCCAACCCTTCTGACTTTGCAGACTGGCAGGGGGGAGGGAGTGGGTACACACACACGCAGCTCCATGTGTGAAGTGGTAGGTACACGCACATGCTGCTTGCGCAAGTGAAGCTGCAGACGGGCATGTCTAGTGCTCCTGCAAGTTTAGCTACGTGCATGCATGCACTCACCACCCTTCCGCGGTCCAGTTCCAAATAGGCCAAGGCCCATAGTGGGACGCGGCCCAGGGGTTGAGGACCCCTGCTATAAAGTACCAATAATATTCAAACTCAAAAAACAAGTCACTGGAAAAAAATATGTTAGAAAATAAAGCTAAATGAAAAATGTCCCTGGCAGATTTGCTAAATCAAATTAAACCTTTATTATGTCCTTTGGATCAGCAAACACAACAATAAAAACATAGAACCATAATTATTAATAAAACTTTGAAAATGCAGGATTATATAAAATACAATGCTATTTCAAAAGATGATTGAATAAAAAAACAAAAATATTTGACAGTAAAATTTCATAAAAACAGCTACACTATCACTCAATCACAAAATAGTGCTGCAGAATAAAGGTGATATTGGAGGAATTGTGTAAAATGTTCCATCCATTAAAATCTATACCATTAATTAACTGAAAGATTTTAAATTATTAACTAACAGTATTTTAGAACAATAATTCACTTTTAGGAATCAAATTGTTTTCTCTGGAAATTGAGATTCATCTAGTCAAAAAATACTGCAAGCATGGTATTGTAGCTAGCAACCGTTCTGAATAAATTGTGTGTAAAAGAAGGATTCAAAAATGCTTACCGAAATATCTCTGGGTTGCAAACATGTTCTGGATCCAGAGCTTCTCCTTGCATGAACTCATAGCACAGGCCATTGCTGAAGGTGCAGTAAAGCTGTGGTGCACAACCATGGGCCTGCAGCACACGGAAGCTCTTCACTTCTTCTTCTCGATCAACTAAGAGTTCCGTCTTATTCCCATAAATTCTAACAAGGACAACATCATCCATTTTTTCATCCACATAACAGCCAATAAGTTTATTGGTGATCCCATCTGTAAATATCTGTAAAGAAAAATCAAGACACTTTTAGTTTAGTGAAATAGCTGTATGTCTTAACTACTGTTACTATGTTTTGACTATGGTCTTGAAAGAAGATTGCTTGGCAAAACTTGGTTTACTTTTTCTGAGCTCAGAAGGTAAACTGGATTGGGCCTGGCTAATATAGTCCTCGACTTACAACCATTTGTTTAATGGCCAGTCACAACAGCACTGAAAAAAGTGACTTATAACTGGGTTTCACACTCACAACTGTGGCAGCATCACCATGGTCACGTGATCAAAATCTGGGTGTTGGTAACTAGCATTTATTTATGACAGTTGTGCTGTCCCAGATCATGTGATCTTCCCAGCTGGCTTCCCACAAGCAATGTCAATGGGGAAAGGCAGATTTGCTTAACTACATGATTCACTAACTGCAGTGATTCACTAAACAACTACCACAAAAGGTTATAAAAAGAAGTGCAAATCACTTAAAAACTATCTTGCTTACCAACAGAAATTTTGGACTCAATTGTGGTCACAAGTGTATTTGTATGGGAGACCTTAGGTCATATCTTAATTAAAGTTGTATGTTAATCAGAAAAAAAACCAGGCCATTTCCATGCTCTTCCCATGAAAACTACATGAATATGTCTCCATAATCACTAGTATTATTCTTAACTTGTCTATGACTTAACTTTTCTTAATAGTAGAACCCTGCTTTAAGGGATACAGAACAGCTAAGTGAAATTACCTCCTCTCAATTTAGAGGTGTCTCAGGTGAATATAAACATCTTTGTGAATGATGGCATTTTAGAGTCCAGTTTATCAAGTATTAGTCTTACAGAATAACCATAACTCAACAGCAACAAAATGTAATTAAGAGTGCTGTGAGAGTGCTGTCACATAAATAGAAATTTTTTATTAAGAACGAGTACCAGTAAATAGAAAGAACAAAAAAAGGAAAGAAAATAATTCTAACCAAGTCATTAGGCAAGGAAGAGATTTAGAGAATGTACTGAAATGCAATACGTGCATCAAACACAAATCCAACATCTAAGTCAATTTAGCTTTTATTAGCTTTCAGCCAGCCAGTTAATAAATTTAAATATCTATTCAAGACAGTCTTATCTTGTTTAGATGACAAGAAATATCAGAAACCATCAGGAAGTTGATGTCACATTCCAAAGCTCAGTATGAGATATCTTCTCCAGTGGTTTCATTTATATGAGAAGCAGCATAGTGTTTCTAATTTATTTGTAGTCACTCAATAACCGTGCAAGAAAGGTCGTAAAATGGAGTAAAACACTTAACACCTGTCTTGCTTAGCAACGGAAATATTGAGGCTCAATTGTGGTCATAAATGGAAAACTATCTGTACTCTATCTGCTTAATACAAAACATGCTCATAATATTGTATTACTTTTCCAGAAGGTATTGCAGTATCCCTCCCTCTCTGCAGTTAGATATTTTAGACAGCAGAGGCTGCTATGGTACTTTTCTAACTATCCCAGTACTATGATGTCAGCAAATCTAAGTGCAAGAAGTTCAAGAAATGGTTGCCAGGATATTAATAGAAGAGGAAACCTGCCTCATGAAACCTCAATCTTAACTACCTCTATCTTTATCCTACAGATAGCAAGTAGTTCCATAGAAACTTAGCTATTTACCTCATATATAATTTGTTTCCCCCCTTATTTACAGTAA
The DNA here is from genome assembly GCA_032468095.1 of Pareas carinatus. NCBI lineage: Eukaryota > Metazoa > Chordata > Lepidosauria > Squamata > Pareidae > Pareas > Pareas carinatus. The sequence goes on from JANHFO010002640.1 coordinate 63,516, forward strand.
TATAATCCTAGGCTTTATCATTATTCTTTTGCAGAAATGTCCTAGGTATGAATGAGCTGCTTACAACTACTGTAATAAGCATATTTAGTAATTACTAGTGCATCTCAGTAATTGTAATTGTATCAGGAGGGGATAGGTTTTCTTTCTCATATGCAGAAAACTTATTCTCTCCTGCCTCTATTGTTCAAATTCTTCATTAAATTTCTATACAACAGTTTGGCATTAGCCCAAGTCAATCAGGTAACACTATCTTTCTTTGTGAATCAAGTATATTGAGTTCTAACTACATTGTAATCTTACTATTGCACTACTGCCAGGGTGAAAAGGATGTTGGGAACTACACATGTAGAAATTATATGTACAAATGATTTTTGCATGTCAGGAAGAAAACCTACCCCTTCCTGATACAATTGTGATACCTATCTACCAAATCATTTATAAATATAGGTTTAAGAAATTAAATGTGCAATTATGTTTCACTTGGATGCTTATGTTTCACATTTTGTATAGCATACCGTAGATTTATGTGAACAAAGCTTACAAGTGAACTATAAGGTCTATGTCAAAAATATTTTATCAATCAATGCCAAATTACAGCAAAAGATGCTTGCATCAAATGAACTAGAAATCACTAAAAACTCATTATATATACAGATGCTTTTAGATTATTAATATTTGCAGCATTTGCTGTCTATCCAATAAAAATAGTAAGGTTATGTTGCAAGTAGCTCCTCTTGCAGTGTCAGAGCATCTGAACACAGATAATCTCCTTCTTCGGATCAGTTTACCTCTGAAACAAAGATGGCCCTACCCGTCTTGAGGTACTAGAACACAGTCCAGAGCTGGCTGTTCTTCAGGACTTATGCAAGCTGTTTCCGAAGCTGGAGAGAGGGTGCTTAGTAAACCAGTTTTACCATATCAAGTTATTTTTAAGTTTAATTACTGTAACTAGAAAATAACAGCCTTCACACTGAAAAAACTATCAAATTTCTATAGATAGACCTTGACTTACAATCCCAATTGAGCCCAAAATTCCTGTTGCTAAGCAAGTCAGTTAAGCGAATTTTGTTCCATTTTACAACATTTCTTGCCACTGTTGTTAAGTGAAACACTGCAGTTACTAGTAACACTGTTGTCATGTGAATCTGGCTTCCTCACTGACTTTGCTTATCAAAGGGTAACAAAGGGTGATCATATGTCCATGGGATACTGCAACCTTTATAAATATGAATTAGTTTCCAACTGTCTGAATTTTGATCATATGGTCATGGGGATGCCACAATAGTCGTAAATGTTAAAAATGGTCACAAGTCACTGTTTTCAGTGCTGTTGTAACTTCAATCACTAAATGAACTGCTGTAAATCGAAGATTACCTGTACTGCCAATCTCACCTGCATGACTCTGGGTAGTTTACAAATAAAAACAGATAAATGAATAATTCATTTTTGAATTATGTTCTCGGTTTATGTGTATGTGTGTATATGGATAAATTCTTATGCATCAGGGGTAAAACTTGATATGATGAGATGATCAGGGCCAACTCTACGGAATGCAAGTTTTAAAAGTAGGAATGGTAGTTTCCCCTTATGCTTCTATTCCCACATTTATATTGCAGTTTCTGACATAACGTTTTCCTGCTGAAATTTAGTTATAATGGCTAAATTTAGGATTTTAGGATTACTTTTAAGAGCCTTAAAAGCTGCTGTTCTTCAGAGAATTTTTTTAAAAAATAAATAAAACTAGTCTCTCAACATTCATCCTTAACCAAAGAGCTTCCTGTAAAATTGAAATTGAAGGGTCATTTGCTTAAGACATTCTCTTTCCCTTAAGGCTCCTTAATAACATCTCTTCCATACCATCAAGAATCTTAAAAGCTCTTATGATCCATACTTATAAGCCAATTTCTTCTACACTATTATTAAAAGGGATGAACTCCCATCCTTGCCTCGGCCCCTGCCAACCTAGTAGTTAGAAAGCATGAAAATGCAAGCAGGTAAGTACCCTTTCAGTGGGCAGGTAACAGCGTTCCGTGAAATGTCTTTGGCCAGCACTGGCTCAATAGCCTTGAAACAGAGACTACCGCCCCCTAGAGTTGGCAACTGCTAACGGAGTAAAATCCACAGGGACGTCTTTACCTTTTTACACTATCATTAGCCCTCAACTGAAAGCCACCTTCATTGATGAGTCACCTTTGTATATCAAATCTAAAAGCATGAAAGCCAGCAGGGTGACCTTAGGCCAGTCAGTACAACCCAACTCACAGAGTTGTTGTTGTGAGGAAAAGAGGAGGAAGGGATATTAGGAATGTTTGCTGCCTTCCATTATTTATAAAAATAAAGGCGGATACAAATAAATGTTTCACAATTGTCACAGGTGACAATGAGTATGTAACTGATTCATGTCTAATACAACAGTAAATCCTAGACTGCAAAGCAACTGTGACATGATGTATATATACAAGTATAGTCAGCAATATGTATGTTAATAGTGTAACATATTTTCCATCATTTTTCTTGCCCTAAGCGTACACCTACTACATTTGTAATGAGTAACTGGTATGTCAAAAATTCACAAACAAGGTATTTTTTTTACTAAGTCACTTAAATGCTTTGTGAATGTTTAGCTTTACAGTTTAAAATACTTTGAATAAGATACCAATATTCATGATTAAAATAGATATGTTAGCATAATGTAGAAGTATGATGTATAGACTTTGAAACACTTACTTCATTGTGGAATTTGTAAATCTCTGACAAGGGCCAGTAGACACTTAAGAAACTTTCAAGATACGCAATTAATATAAATATATATTTAATTTATAATAGATTTTCAACAAAACATATCAAAATTAAAATGCATAGTGTAAATATTTGACCTAAATGAGAAAAAAAGTTGTAAACTTGTTCAGTGATTCAATGATCCATGTTGAGTTGTTGGGAAACCTACAAGGATACAGGTTTCTAATACTGCTTTAAATATTTCTTATTTTTAGTTGCTTGTCTATTGTGAACCTCAACTTTGTGATGACTTTCAATTTTTTTTGAAAGAACACAGTTACAATTACAATATGCAAACTATTTTTCTATAATTACATTTATAATTTAAATGTATATGCTGTTAGACTCTCAGCAACAGTGGTAAAAAATTTAACTGAAATTAGGAAAAGAAAAGTAGTGCCCAAGCTCATAGTAACACTCAGCTTCCTAAACTGATGTAATTTAGTAAATTATCCTTTTCCAAAGCAACCACATTCATTATCACCTATCTCACATTAAAAAAATATCATTTCTACTTGGTATCTTTTTCTAAATATGGTCATTGAGGCATAGGAGCAATTACCACTGAAACAGCAATATGAATGAACAAATGCAATTAATTAGTGTTGGAACAGATAACGTCGACTTATAAAAGGAATTGCAAATGTATCTATTTCAAGCACACCCAAACTTATACATGTTCAATTTTAAGATGTAAGTGAAAGCCATTGTTTGATACTTTAATGTTCTAGGGCTTAGAACCAACAGGAAAAATATTTTGGATTATATGCTTTACAAAGTTTTACTTTCCTTGAGAGCACCCTAATTAAAAAGTTTTTAGCACTTAACAAGTACATGAAATTAGTGCTCCTTATAATATGCAACAAGTATTTCAGTATATTCGATGGTTAATTGACTGACTTAAAGTCTATTACATTAAACATATTTTGTATTCTCAAAAAGGTTCTGCAAATTTTGGTATCAAAAATTCCATTAAAGAAAATTACTTTGAAACAATGTTTAAAAAACAAGTCAAAATTACCATAAAGCTCATCATACATTTTAAAAAATGTTTCTACATATTTTTTGTTGTCTATGAACTACATTTGTAATAAACCTTTTCACTCTGAAAATATTTTTACTTTAAACTCTAATTAAGTGGGGTTCCCCTTGAACTGTACCCAGAGACAGCAGTTAGTTCAGAATGCGGCCGCGCAGGGGATTATGGGGGTCACAGGACATTCTCCTGTGACCCCCCCTCCTGCGTGAGCTGCACTGGCTGCCTGTGATCTTCCGCGTGCTTGGTTATGACCTTTAAAGCGCTCCATGGCTTAGGGTCAGGAGCGCCTATTACCAAATAATATCTCGCACTGACCAGTTCGCTACCACAGAGAGGGCCTCATCAGGTCGCCGTCAGTCAGACAAAGCCAGCTGGCGACCCCCAGGGTCAGAGCCTTCTCTGTGGCAGCCCCGACTTTGTGGAACAAACTTCCCCCGGAGATACGTTATCATCTCTGATCTCCGGGTCTTTCGACGCACCCTTAAGACTCACCTCTTTATCCAGGCCGGCCTATCCTGATTTCCTATATGTCCCCTTGGGGTGGGGTTTTTAAAAGTAATAGGGTTTTATTTGGATTTAAGTATTTTAATCAGCCCCTAATTTAATTTGTTTCAATTAATTTTAAACACTTGTTTGTATTTATGTATGCTTTTAAATGGCTGTACACCACCCTGAGTCTTTCAGGAGTAGGGCAGTATATAAATCTAATAAATAATAATAATTAATTGCACTATTTCAGAATTTTATTATGCACTATTTTTAACTTTCAAAATATAATTGATGTCTAAAATGGATTATATCTATTTAAAGTTTAACTATTACTTTAGTGCCAATATGGAATTTTACTGAGAACAAGCCACAGAAGTATTTTATACATGCAGTATAAAAGAAATTGGATAAGTGGGGTTCTTTGAAAAAAAACTGAAGAAGGGAAGATAAAGCTACATTTCCAGTCAGTCATTTTCAGGCTATGAATTTGACTTTAGTCCATACAAGGCGCATCTGCAAGAGAAGAAACTTTAGTGGAATGAAGGTGTTGGCCTAAGGCTTTTCCAGGTGCTTAGATTCTGGGTGTGCAGTTATCCCTGGAAATGGCAACATTTTATTTTGGGGTAAAATAATTAATACTTGCAGTAAGCATTCTAATATATATTCAATTTCTATATCATTATAACTTCATTTTGTGGAGCTACTTGTGCTCTTTGAGCTTCTCTGCTAGCAGATGTTTCATTACCCAACTGTGTAACATGATCAAATCACCAAGCCCAGAGAGTAACAAGGACTCACTCCATAATTCAACCCTAAACTACACATATTTTCTCCTATTGTAGAGATTCCTTTAAAGGATAGAATCAGGAAATCCTGCATTCTTCATTCACAGTGAGTTAGACAAGATGCGCACGTGTATCGAGAACAATAGCTTTAACACTTAAAGATTAACAGCATGAATCTAGAAGCACCTTAAAGATTAACTGAGCTGTGATGCAAGCTCAGTCATAGATACTCAGCTTCTTTACCTGAAGAAAAGCGTTCAAACTCAAATCAAAACCAAGCACTTCCGCTCCTAATGAAACAGAGGACTAACCAGGACAATGGGTACAAAAATAAAGAATTGTGCTTTTCAGGCACCACACTCTCCTTTCATCACTTTCCCTGGAAAGAGATAATAGGCTGCTGTGATGATGACACTCCCACAAACCAGGATGGCTTAACTTGCCTTCTCCCCACTACATAACTGGATGCTTGGGGGGCAAGGAGGACCCCACATGCATTCCACTCAAACTTTGTGTGTGTGTGTGTGTGTGTGTGCGTGTGTGCGCGCGCGCGCTCCTTGCCATTACCCATGGTATTGAAGTCTTTCAAAATTGGAAGTTGGGCATACAATTCCCCATCTACCATCTCAGTTTGAGGTTTTTTGGGGAGGGAGAGAAGAGGGAAATAGTGTGTGTGTGTGTGTGTACATACCCCTTGCCACTATCCGTGGCATCTGATTCTTTTGAAATAGGTAGAAGCCATGCTCAACTTCTAACAATCCAAGTTTGGGCATGGGGGGGCTAGAAGAGAAAAATCGTGTGCGTGTGTGTGTTGGTGCGTGCACACACTCCTTGCCATTACCCAGAGTATCTAATTCTTTCGAAATGAGTGAGAAAAGCTATGCCCATCTTCCAACCATCTTAGCTTGAGTGTTGGGGGTGGGGGAGAAGAGGAAAACAGTGCTTGTGTGTGTGTGGGGGGGTTGTGTGTGCGTGTCCACCTATATCCCTTGGCGCCTCATTCTTTCCAAATAGGTGGGGAAAGCCCTGCCCAACTTCCAACCCTTCCCAGTTTTGGGCGTGCTGGGGTTGGTGCGTGTGTGTGTGGCGGGGAGGGGGCAGGAGGGTCCCCGATGGCCACTGAGGGGACATGTGTTGCTGTGTTGGAACTTTGCGATGAATTAGT
>JANHFO010002640.1:103542-113808 GCA_032468095.1 Pareas carinatus
TTGCTTGTTATAAGAGCACAAATCTTTTATTGACTTCACTTTGCATGCTTAAATATTTACAGTAAAACCTTGGATTGCGAGCATAATTAGTTCCGGAACCGTGCTTGTAATTCAAAGCACTCATATATCAAAGTGACCAAGCCTTACCTACAATTCCACAGCGAGAGAACATGCGTATACCATAAGTACTACTTGTAATGCAAGACATCGCTTGCTTATCAGGTTAAAATGTATTTAAAATTTTTGCTTGCAAAAACGTAAGTTACTCTCAATCCAAGGTTTTACTATACATTGATTAAAAATTAAGTTAGTCCAGTTCGTTTCTTTGAATTCAGATTTCAAAGATTATTGGGGGCTTACTTTTAGCTTTCCAACTGAACTTTTTGGCAGAATTATAATTACATTTTAGCCAAGTAATGCTTAGCTGTTTTCTCAAAGTTTTGTCTCGATTCTTTAGAGCAGGGGTATAAAACTAAAATTGAGTCAACAGGGGCACTGTATTCCTCTCTGTAGATTCCTGGAAACCTATGTCTAGGCATGTTTTCTATTTTAAAAATCAATTAGGTTGCACTTGGTTAAATATCAATCTCCCAATTTCCTCTTCTTGATGTACAGTAATGAGAAGTCAAAGGAAGGTCATGTGTGGTTATCTACTAATTCTTTCTTCATCTCCCTGTGATGATAATTAACTAGTTGCATGATTAAGTGTTAAGCTAACTTAATTGGCAAGCTGGAGCCATTGCATCAGTGGATTGAATTTTCAGGAAGCTTCCCAATTTCCCACTCACCCCCTGATTGAATTTGATGGAACTTGGTCAACTCCTGGTGGGTGTACTATTGCAGGCTAACTCTGCTCACTGCCAGGAGTTCAATCCTGACCAGCTCAAGGTTGACTCAGCCTTCCATCCTTCTGAGGTCAGTAAAATGAAGACCCAGATTGTTGGGGGCAACAGGCTGCGATTGTAAACCTCCCCAAGAATGCTGTAAAACACTATGGAGCGGTATATAAGTCTTAAGTGCTATTATTATTGCTATTCATCTATGGGCCACATTGGGAATCCCGCCAAACCTTAATGTTTGACACTCTTGCTTTAGAGTTTGGCTCTTCACCAACAAGCAAACTGAAACCTTCCAGTAACTAGATCACCCTAGAATATATGACACAGGAAGAGAACTTCTGACCTAGTGGTTGTTACATCTGCCTAAGATGTGAGACTTCCAGAGTTCAATTCTCAGTATGGGGAATGTCCAGCTGATGAGAGCTAATAAGCTTGAAATAGATCTATCCTGGTCTCCTCTGAATTTATTTATGTGTTTCCTTCGATCTCGGCTGCAAATTCTCTCAGGTCTCTACTGACTCATCCGCCGGTTCGACTCACAACAGTCCAATTCACACTGCTACTGGCTCACGGCTTACTCAGAACTTCTCTGTGTCTGTTCCCACTCTCATCTACACTGGTACGCGGCTGCTCAGATTCAGAAGTTGGGGAGAGACAGGCGGCAGGCCCAATGACAGGCAGGCAGGCAGTGTAGGAAGGTACCTATATATATATTCCTTAGAGTACTTCTCCTGATAAGTCCTTTGTATTCAACTGCTAAAGTCAGACAAAACAGGAGACCTCAAGGACATCTTCTGATCTCTCTCTCTTTTTTTTTTTTGTTGGCTTGACTGTGCATATCTGTTTTCTTTTTTTTCTTCCTCCCCCCTCCCTCCTTACAATAATGACGTTTGCATCTCAGGTGTGTCTCTCTCTCTCTGTCTCGTAGTAGGGGGAGAAATGTACATTTTGATTGGGCTTCAGGCTTGATCACGATGTTCTCACAAAGGGTTCTGTGCAACTGGACCAAACAGGTAAGGCCCTTGCTACAGGTAGCGGCGCTCGTGAGTACCGGCGTCTGGGTTATAATTCTCCTCTTTCCGCTTTGTTTTTAGCTGTGGCACCCTGCAAATGCTAACGGATAAGGAAACATTAATTTTTTGGAAATATATATATGCGTCTCTCTCTCCCTCTCTCTCTTTATATATATCTATATCATATGTGTCTGTGTGTACGCCGAGACACAGATATATAACCTGCAACCATCGCTTTGTTTTCTTTTGTAACAATCTGGTTCAAAAAAACGAAACGCACTGCGTTCTTGCAGCCATGGTTTTTGATGGGTTTTTATGTTCTTGTTTACTTCCCCGCTTTTCGATGCTTTTATGCTTTAGCTGTGGTTTTTGTGTTGCTGATCAATGATGCCCATCTGCCTCTGCGAAGTTGTGCCGTCAGTAACCTTTTTCAGTGCCCAGGGGAATCGTGATCTAGCTTCCCCCCCAACCCCTTCCATTGGCCCTGTCCCTCCCCCTTCCTGCCCACATCCTGGTTTTGGGATCATCAGCCCTGGTCCTTTCACGTGGGATCACTGAATCTGTTTCCACCTTCTTCTGGCAGGATTCCTTTCAGCGAAGATCCCAACCCCAATCCTCATTCATCAGGACCCTCCACCCCTCTGAAAAACCAAATCTATTCCTTTTCACCTTCCAAGTCCTACAGTCGACAGTCCTCTTCTTCTGACACAGATTTGAGTTTGACACCCAAAACTGGTAAGGCGCTTCCACCCACTTTATTTTAATTTGTTTGTGGTTTGTTTTGCTTAATTTGTTTTGTTTCTATTTTTAGCTTTTTACTCACGGCCTTTCTCTGTTTTGGGGCATACGGTAACTATTTGCATAACTCTTTGAATTGTTTCCTGAATGATGTGGCCTCTGGACATCTCCTGCAAACTGAGGTATAACCAATCCGCTAAGGTTATCCTAAGGAATTGTCTTTTCATTTCCTCCACGTCATATCGCAAATTATGGGGATGAAAAGTCACCATAATATGTTTGGGAAATAGACTGCTAGCTAGGTATAAAAAAAAAATTAAAATGTTTCTTATATCTGCAAATGTTTGTAATCAATGGACACGAGATACCTTTTGTGTGATAGCATTCTTCTATTTTCTAAATCTTGAAATTCCATGTCACTTTTTTATCATTGTCAAAACATTAACAATTTAAACCGGATCTAAAAGTTTAAAATATGTAAAATTAATCATTTTAACAAGCGGAGAGGTACCGTGAATCAGCCCAGGTCAGCCCGAATAAACAGATACGATTTTATGGCACGTCGGAAAGCTTATACTCCGAATGGCAAATGCAGCGTTTTCTTATACGGAAGGGAGGAATTTCTAACAATATGGCTGCACGCATGTATAATACTGAAATAGCACCACTTTAATGGAATTGAAGTGAGCTCCTCATAATCTGCAGACCCCCTTGATGGGCAAAAAATCTATATTTTTGCTTTCTTAAAACAGGAAGGATAATATAGGTAGTCCTTAACTTACCGTCACAATTGGGATCAAAACACCAGCCAGCATGGTCTGCTTAGAGTTTATTGAATCCACAGCCCTGAAAATAATTCCCTGAGCCCAAGACAGCTTTATGCAAGAGACTCTCTCATATCGCGCCGTTAAATTAATAAAGAATATGAAGCTGTCTCAGATTCTATTTTGAAATACTTCCAAAGATCCCTGCCATATCTTTTACAAGATAAAAGATAGGAAATGCCGAAGCTCGGTAAATTACCACTACTATAGAATATATAATAATAGGGTTGGAATGGACCTTGGGGGTTTTTAGTCCAGCCCCCTGCTCAAGCAGGAGACCCTATACCTGTGATGGCCAGGATGGTGCAGTGGTTAAAAGCAGCATTGCAGGCTGTTTCTGCTGTCTGCCATTAGCCATCAGTTTAGCAGTTCGATTCTCACTGGCTCAAGGTTGCCTTGGGAATTCTGGGAGCTGAAGTCCACAAGTCTAAAGGTTCCCAAGGTTGGGGACCCCTGACTTAATCAACAAGATCTGTTCCTGCGCTGAATGAACAGAAGATCCCTCTGATAGCCAGTGCCCTCCTATGCCTCAAAGAGCTTTATGGGTAATAAGAATTGTATACAGGAGTCAACTGGCAGTCAGTGCCGCTCACAAAGCATTGGGGACATATCTGTTCCACAACATACCCATGTCTGCCTATGCAGCTGTGGACCAGTTGTAGCTTCTGAGTGGTCTTCCAGGGCAGCTCCAAGTAGAATGGATTAAAACAATCCAGTCGAGAGGTAACCAAGGCATGAGTGACTGTTCAAAGGACCTCCTAGTCCAAGAACAGGCATCTCTGGCACAACCTTGATGCACCTGTACAAAGGCTTCAAGCAGGAGCTGTGAATTCAAAAATACCCCCATGTCAATGTGGAACCCCATTAAAGAATAAAGATGGAGTATTCCCAGAAAAGAGACTCAAGCAGACAAAGCCATTCACCTTGTCAGATGGAACTCAAGTCTGTTCCTCCCCATCTAGGCCCACAGAGCTGGTCTTTGACAGCGTCTCTTAGTTCAGGGATCCCTAACTGGTACTGGTCTGTAGTATGCCAGCAACCAGGTCGCACAAACAAGCCAAGCCCCATTCGCAAGATGCAGGCAGCATGCAAAACCACGCCCCTTTCGATCCGTGAAAAAGCCGTTTTCCATGGAACTGGTCCCTCTTGCCCAAAAAGTTGGAGGCCACTGTTCTAATAGAAAGCTTAGTGTCAAACACCAGTTTAGAAGTGAAATGTAGTCCTTTTTACATACAGGAAGTTCTCAACTTACAACAGTTCATTTAGTGGCCGTTCAAAGTTACGACGACCCTGGAAAAGTGACCTATGACCGTTTTTCACACTTACAACCTTTGCTGCATCCCCGTGATCATGTGATCGAAATTCAGAAGCTTGGCAACTGGTTCATATTTATGGCCATTGCTGCGTCCCAAGGTCATGTGATCCCCTTTTGTGACTTTCCTACAAGCAAAGTCAATTGGGATTCACTTAACAACCATGTTGCGAACTTAGCCAACTGCAGTGATTCACTTAACAACTGTGGCAAGAAAGATTGCAAAACAGGGCAAAATTCACTTAACTAAAACAGTCCTGCTTAGAAACAGAAATTTTGGCCTCCATTGTTGCTGTAGATTGAGAATTACCTGTGCTCAAGTGACTGCCTAGATAGGTAAAAATATAAGGTGTAAATGAAGTGAAAGTTAAAAATAAAGACAAAATAACTTGATGGGATCTCTGAATGTTCAAATATACAGAATTGTGGTTGTGGATAAGTGGGAGAATGGAATAAATATTCTGGAGTGGACAATCAAGGAAATCTGAGCATATTTTTATTTTATTTTACTTGCTGCTGTTACTTTTATTTGTATCGTTGATTTATATGCAGCTATGATGGGTCTTTTTATAGCTTCTTCGTTTATTGACTTGCTTTTTTGTTTTTGTGCATTTCTACAAGTTATGTTTTTAATTACTTTTGTAAACCACTTTAGGAAGGTAATCCGTCTTGTCAGGAGTTTAAAAAAAAATATCAATTATGAATAAATTCCATTAGATGATAGAATTAATAATGAATTGCACCCAGAGATCAGTAACTTTTCAAGCAGTGGAGACCATCATGCAACCTGGCACAACCAAGCATGATTTTTTTTTAAAGGCCGTTAAAATCCTGTGAGATTTAATAACCAAAGAGTTTATGAACCTTAATCCAAGAATATTACACCTTTCAGTATTGATATTCTCATGCAACTCTGACTTTTTTTAAAAAATATTCTAATTCTTATTTGATTTTGGATGTTGGGGATAGGGGTAAGGATTAAGGAATCCTGTAGGCATTGTGGCACCTGAGGCTGCCCAGGCTGAATTATATTTGGCTGAATTCAATTAGAATTTCATTGTTTTTGTTGTAAACTCACTGTATCTTCCCTCCTAAAGTTGAGTAGGGAACCTGTGATCCCATGGATGCATAAGGACTTCAAGTCCCTTCCTTGTGATCAAACAGGAGCCTCCAAATTAATAATACAACAGAATAACAACAGAATAACAAGAGTTGGAAAGGGATCTTGTAGGTCATCATGTCCAACCCCCTGCTCAAGCAAGAGACCCTATACCATTTTTGACAAGTGGCTGTCTAGTCTCCTCTTGAAAGCTTCCAGTGATGAAGCACCCACAACGTCTGAAGGCAAGCTGTTCCACTGGTTGATCGTTCTCACTGTTTGGAAATTTCTTCTTATTTCTAGGTTGAATCTTTCCTTGATCAGTTTCCATCCATTGTTCCTTGTCTGGCCTTCATGTTCTTTGAAAAATAGGTTGACCCCACTTCTCAATGTGGCAGCCGCTCAAATATTGGAACACTGCTATCATGTCACCTCTGGCCCTTCTCTTCATTAAACTAGCCATGCCCAGTTCTTGCAGCCTTTCTTCATATGTTTTAATCGACAGCCCCCTTATTATCTTTGTTACTCTTCTCTGTACTCTTTCAAGGTCCCCAGCATCTTTTTTATAGTGTGGTGACCAAAACCGGATGCAGTATTCTAGGTGTGATCCCTCTGTTGATACAGCTTAGAATTGTATTGGCTTTTTTGGCTGCTGCTGCAGCACACTGCTAGCTCATATTTAATTGATTGTCCACTAGAACTTCAAGATCCTTCTCACAGTAACTGCTGTTAAGCTAGGTTTCACCTAATCTGTACGTGTACTTTTGATTTTTATTGCCATACTTTTCTCTATGTTGAATTTCATTTTGTTAGGTAGGGCCCAGGGTTCAAATCTGTTGAGATCCATCTGGATCTTGAGTCTAACATCTAGGGTGTTGGCTATTCCTGCCAACTTCGTGTCATCTGCAAATTTGGTAAGTTCTTATTCTATTCCATCATCTAAGTCATTTATGAGAATATTGAAGAGTACTGGGTCTAAGATGGAACCTTGTTGTACCCCACTGCTTACTACTCTCCATGTACTGTAGATGTAGTACCATAAGGACTACTGGTTTGTCAGCCAGTTATTTGTCAGCCAGTTATTGAGTACCCAGCAATTAATCATTGGTGAGACAGACTGTCCATCATTTTGAGGTAAAGAGTAAATTAAAAATATAGTGTACTCCTAAAATTGGTGTTGCATATCTTGTTTCAAGACGGTGTTTCTCAGTCTTGACCATTTGAAGATGTGTGGACTTCAACTCCCAGAATTCCACAGTCAGTATGTCAAGTCTGAGAAACACTGTTTGAAGACATCTCTGAAAGCTAGGAAACAAAATGGAAAAGCTTGAACTTCATCCAGGGAGCAAAGAGGCCACAAGCACGTGCAGCCCATCATCTCTTCCCAATGACTCCAACTTTTCACAGCAAATTTGGGTGCTTCATTGTTTTGCTTTTGCCGTTAAGGTGGCAGGTCTACAGCTATGAGCATTTTCCTGAGCACTTGCTTAAGTGCCTTTTATGTCTCAACACAAACGCTGCCTCATTGTCCCAGCCCTGTCTAAACTTAGGGTAGCTAGAACATAGCTGAACTCTGTACACAACCAAGAACAAAACTGTGGAAGGACGATAGCAACCCCTGGGTAGGACAGACAGGCAGAAGACCAGCAGACTAGCATCCACAACATGTAGCAGTCAGAAGACACAATGAAAGCTCCTTAATCCCACAACAGATGGACAGACTCATCCATAGTTTTAACTAGAAAACTGTTAGCATATAAGACCAAGTCAAATACAGAAATGCTAGGGTATTCCTACAAGCTTGGAATTCAGACAAATCAGCCATCAATAGACACAGATGGATAAACCTTATTTACACACCATTCAAAAGAAACAATTAAAAGTCCATGAAAGAAAAAGACAGAAACCATCCTCTCCAGCAGCCAACATCCAGATAAACAGGGATTAATACCAGACAAATAATGCTGTAATCAAGGGACTATCAAGAAGAAAAGCACACCCCCAACAAAACAGGCAGAGCAAGCTGCTGTATATAAACAGGGAACAAAACTGGTGGTGTCATCTGGTTGGAGAAGGAAATGTCTGCAAGCAAACAATCAAGTTCAGAAAGCACAAATGATTCTATAGTTCAATCCTAAACTAAAAATATTCTCTTGTGTTGGAACAATGAGGATTGTTTTGACTTCAAAACCCCAAACATATTTTGCTTCACGTCTGGAATGCTCAAAGTAGTTGCCCAAGTCAAATCATTTTGCAGATCCTTATCTACAAATCCCACATCATGATCTACAATTTATCAACAACCTACAATATATTGCTAATGCCTTGGGTTATAAGAGGTTTAAAAGGTATCAGGCAGGGTACTTCAGGTTTTAGATTTATGTTTTCATTTCATTTGAAAAGAATCAAACCAATTCTCATAGCATGACTGTTGATTTCACCTTTAATTGTATTTTCTATTCCCTGCATAATCTTATCTTCCTTGTTTTACTACCTTTAGTAACAGGAATCCGTAAGAGGAATACATTTAACAAATAAATAAAATCTGCTATTGTGGGTCTCCTATGTTGATTTCACAAACTGTTTGTTAAATCTGCTGGGAATTTTTGAAAAAAGGCATTCAGCACTGTCAAATCAAATCAGTAGTTTTAAACAAAACAGGCAATTTTACTTAATGTGCCAGAATAAATTATTTTTAACTTTAATCCAAGTGGAAGGATTCTATGATTTTGTTTTACCATGCTTATCGATATTTAATTGTCTGCTCTTTTCAAGTTTTAGCAATAGAAAATGTCTCCAACTAAATTAAGCCAAAAATGATGGGTTTTTAAAAAAACTTTTAGCATTTAATGTTCTGATGTTTTAACTGTTTTATGTTGCTGTTTTTATAAAGTTGTAAACCATCCAGAGTCACTCAACAGTGAGATGGGAAGCATAAATAATAATAATAATAATAATCTGTAAGTTGTAATTACACTTATGTCATATCCTTATGAAATAGTTTAATAAAGGGGCAATTGTCATCTTATATGTTATTATTCAGAAATATTTAGGAATTGGATAGGAAATATTTTCAACAAAATTCCTATCTAACTATAAAGCAGAATATCTCAACTTCAGCAACCTCAAGATGTGTAGACTTCAACTTCCAGAATTCCCCAGCCAGCTGGCTAGGGATTCTGGGAGTTGAAGTCCACACATCTTAAAGATGATGTGGTTGAAATACACTGCTCTAGAGTGAATGGGCCTCTAATGCAAAAATGTCTGCAATCAATTCAGTACCTAAGAGCAATTGATGAAATGACTCGAAAGTTACAGAGCTTCCTTTTAGCAGGTGAGTGTTAGCTTTAAAAATGTACTGGCATTGGCTTTTAAACAATATAAAACCCAATGAACAGTATCATCTGCAGTTATTGTGATAGGCAGCTCTGCTTTTTCCTCTCTTTCTTCAAAAATTCTGCATCTGCTCTGGTTTGCCAGGTCTCCTATTATGACATACACATTAAAAAAAATATTTCCATACTATGCTTTGACTTGGAGAATTAACCCTACTAACGGATGGTTTTAATTGATCTTTGCATTGCTCTCATGGCACTGGGAGTCTCAGATATACAAAATCCAGTCAACTTTTTGATTTTGATTTTTGCATGATCTGCTGCCAAAATTTCTAGAGAAAGTGTTGAAGGCTTTCTCAAGTAAAACAAGTTGAACTAGCCAATGATACTGTGACCATGGCAATAAATCCCAAATTAAGTCTTTCCCAGGTCCCCGTTTTCTGTGGATCAGGACTGAGTAAGACAATCTACACGGTAATTGTCCAAAGGTCATTGACAGCACAGCCTTGCTCAGACTCCCACCTCCAGGCATTTGACTTGGATGCTGCAAATTTCAAACAGGGAAAATACTCAAAGACACAACTGTGATTGTCGAGCAAGCCATCTGGATGGATTTTGGTGACATTGGAGGATAAACTCAATAATGTCAGAATTTAATTCTTTTTAA
This sequence comes from Pareas carinatus, assembly GCA_032468095.1. Lineage (NCBI taxonomy): Eukaryota > Metazoa > Chordata > Lepidosauria > Squamata > Pareidae > Pareas > Pareas carinatus. The sequence continues at coordinate 113,370 of JANHFO010002640.1, forward strand.
CTATTTTTTTACAGTACAGGATGGTGTATAGGTTTTATAGGTACTTCTTGACTTATGATCGGTTGCTTAAGAACCGTTTGAAGTTACAATGGACCTCCCCAGGGTTACTTATGACCTGGATTCGAAGTTCTGACAACTGCTCTCCCCCATGCGGTCACATGATCGCATACAGTTATTGGCACATTTCACGATCATGTGACCATAATTCATGACATTTCTTTGCCAGAAACCAGCATTTATTTCCCATTTCCTGTTTCTCAAAAAACGGCCGTGGCAAACAATGAATTTGCTCAATTACCACCACATTCGGTTATCAATCTTAGCAATTCACTTAGTAACTGCTGCAATAAAATTGTTCACAGTCACATGGTGGCCCACTTAACAACTGTACCACTGTAATTCCAGGCTCAATTCCAGGTCAATGACTAGCCGTAATGTG
>JANHFO010002640.1:120345-140252 GCA_032468095.1 Pareas carinatus
AGGCAGCATGCAAAACCACGCCACCTCCAGTCAGCGAAAAAACCTTTGTCCATGGAACCGGTCCCTGGTGCCCAAAAGGTTGGGGGCCACCATCTTAGCCAGCCCAGGGTCAAGAGGTACATCTCGGGGGATCATCAGATTATTGGTGATACTTGGCTCCAAACTGGTGGATGGTCTCACCTAGTATGAAGAGGCCAGAAAGTCGAATCCCAGGGTATCCCACAAGGAGCTGATTATAATCATGAGCTGTCAGGTTGAAGCTGGACACAAAGCAGGGGAACCACCACAAAGTCGTGTCTTCTACTCCCAACCTCTGAAGTTACCTAAGAGGGATGCAGTAGTTGGTGATACTGAAAGCTGCCGAGAGATTAAGGAACACCAGGACCGCCATCTTGACTCCACCACAGATTATCAACAAGCCAGACTGACGTCTTGATAACTGCACACCGGCTTGAAATCCAACAGAAACTAGTCTAGCTAATCTGCTTCTTTGAGGATCCTTTAGAGTTGAAGTATTAGATTTCAGCAGCCCTTATTTAGAAATCCAAGTAGCCCCCGATTTACCTCAGTTCCTTTAGTGACTGTTCAAAATGGCAACAGCACTGGAAAAAAATGACCTATGACCATTTTTCACACTTACAACCTTTTTACCATCCCCATGGTCATGTGACATGGTCAGACTCTTGGCAACTGGCTCATATTTATGACGGTTGTGGAGTCCCAGGTTCACTCTTTTCGTGACCTCCTGACAAGCAAAGTCAACGGGGGAGCCAGATTCACTTAACAACCATGCTCCAAACTTAACCAACTGCAGTGATTTGCTTAGCAACTGTGGCAAGGAAGGTCGTAATACGGGGCAACACTCACTTCACAACTGTCTCGCTTAGCAACAGAAATTTGAGCTTAATTGTGGTTGTAAGTCGAGGAGTACATATAAACTCTCCCAAGTAAGTGTACACAGGATCATAACTTAAAACGATAATAATAATTATAAACTGTAAACGAGATCAGTACATAAAATTTAAAAAACAACAACCCAGGATTATATTCTGCAACTGGAAAGCTCTTTAAAATGTGTTCCCTGTAAAAATCTTAACTCCAGGTTTTCGATGGTGTCCCAGTGTACGGTTGAAGATTGTGCCTAGCAGCAGGATTGTGTAGGGGAAAGTAGTATTTTATTGGCTTTTGAGATGTCTACTACCCCAAGCAAACTGGACGGCGTACATTTTGCTTGCTCAGTGCATAATGTAAACCAGGGAGAGGCAACCTTTTGACCATGGATGCCAGTGTACACACGGGCACCTCCGTTTATACCCACACGATTTCGTTGTTTAGAAGAGAGGGCAACATGTTACAAGGTCAGCTTTTAGCATTGGCGCCATTGGCACATGGAACAGCACCCTCCCTCCGAGACATTTTTAGAAAGTAAGAATGGTGTGTGTGTCTACAACCTAGTGTTTCGTTGGATGATGTGAACATCTCCTGAGTGGTAGAATGCACCCTAAAGGGGGGGGTCAATTTAACTTTGGGGAGGGAGCATTTGTGGCCGAACATCCATGCTGCAAAAGAGTCTGTGTGACTTTCCCCAAAACTCTACCTGTGTCTGTTGACTTGAAGAGATTGCCTACTCCTGGTATATATTTGAAGACAGCCCTTTCCCAGTTGTTTTCTTTCGTTTGTATTTCATGAAATCCATGCATGTCGCGTTGAGGAGCAGTCGGACAAGTCCTGGCGGTCAACAGCTATTTTATTCTTCTGATTGCCACAGGAATTTCCTTTTTTTACTTTGACGGCGTTCCCTCCAGGCTTCCTTCTCCACGTTGGCGGGGTCGTCAGCGCCCGCTCTGTGAAGCTCTTGGATCGTATCCACAATCCAGGTATGTCATAAACCTGAATCTATTTACGTTTCGTTCTGACCTTGTTTTCTTTGTGGTTTATGTTTATCATTTGCTGGAGGCAAGAACTTGGGAAATGTTTCATGGTGAGGCGTACGCAGGGTTTAGCAGACATTTCAGACCGCTTCCTTTGTAATGTTTTCTGTGCCGTGGAGTTATAGGACTCGTACGATTCCACTCTAGAATTAATTGCTTTCATTTTTGTTTCCAGATTCTGAAATTAAAACACCTAGTAAAAACTTTGAATAAACAAATACACATTGATTCAGTCTTCGGCACGATCTCTTTTTTAAAAACTTTAGAAGTGCTGATATTGAAGTATGCCAGCTGACACGAATGATGATGATTTAGATAAGGTTCTTCAGATTACATAAAAGGTTCTTTAAAGGATTCTTTTCACCCAGTTAGAAGTACATTTTGGAAATAGAAAAGGCCTTCCTCCAACTAGTAAGGAAATGATTACAAAAAACTTTGTTATCTATGGAGATTCTCGATCGTCCAGGTTAGCGTTTCTCAACCTTAACAAATTTGAGATGTATGTACTTCAATTTCCAGAATTCTGGGAGTTGGAATCCATACATCATAAAGTTGAGAAACACTAGTCCAGATCATGAATGACCCAAAAGTGCTTTTCCAAAAGGCAAGTGGGCTTTCTTGGTTTTTTCCCTTAAAAACCTTTCACTTCTCATCCAAGAGAAGCTTCTGTTAAATGTTAAAGATGGTTGACTCCCAGGGTCCAATCTGTTCTACTAACACTAGAGAATGCATTTCAGACACAGGGCTCCCTTGTAAGGCTGGCCTTTTCATCGTCATTCTGATTTTAAGCATTTTTTTTCATTCTAATACATTTCCCTGTGGAGTAGAACGTATATTGGTCTTGGTGGAGTCTTCCTGCCTCGGGGTTAATCTGAGAATTATAGAATTAGTGCAGGAGGTTCTAGAACGTGATGGTATAGATTTGTCCCCTTGAAAAACATCCTGACTGCTTTGCCTAGCGTGGGTTTAAAGCAGAGACTCTCCAATCTTGGCAAGTTTGAGACTTGTGAACTTCAACTCCTAGAATTCCTCAGCCAGGGAATTCTGGGAGGTGAAGTCCACAGATCTTAAACTTGCCAAGATTGGAGAACCTTAGATTAAAATGTGCTGCTTCACCCATCCAAGAGCTCACACAATAACTGATGATTCTGGCACAGAGATATTTTTCTTTAGATAGATAGCATTGAAGCCCCCCCCCCCATTCCTTTGCTTATTTCATTTAATCTTTTAGCCACTTGGAGCAGCCTAAATGGTAGACACATTGAAGAAATAAACATTTTTTTAAAATAAAATCTTCAGTCTTTGATCAGAACGAGCTTGTCCAAATGGAATACACCTTTAAGCAGTAACTAGAAGCAATAAATGCCCAAAGTAATCTTGTTCTTGCAGGCTTTTATTTTGTAATGAGTGTCTCATCCCGGGAGTGCAGCAGGAGACGGAGTTAGATTCTTACCCTTCCCCTGCCTATCCAGGTTTTGTTTTTTTAAATTTACATGGTCATATTTCTAAATAAATGAATACTCCTATTAGTATAACAGTGTAACAGCTATTGGTCCTTCTGGCCAATAAAGATAAAGTGTGATAATTGACCAGGAAGGAATTTAATTGGAAATGTCTGTCTTTTAACTGATACCACCGAGAAAAATAAATGATTGATAGGAGACACATATTTTTGTGGAGATTCTCAGTCATCCAGGTCGTATTGTCTCAAAAGGTGCTTTTTCAAAAGGCCACTGGACTGTGTTTTCTTTCAGGAAGAAGACGTTTTGCTTCTCATCCCAAGAAATTTTATCCGTGCTCCCAGGATGGTGGGACTCATTGGAAGAATTAGTTCTGACAGGATGGAGTGGAGTTGGTAGGATCGTATGAAATGTGAAACTATATATGAATACTTTAATAACAATTTAATTTACTAAAATAAAATATGAAATTTGAAAGAAATGTGATACTTCCAACAACCCACCCAATCCTGTCAGAACTAATCCTTCCATTCCCGCACCATCCTGCCAGAACCGGTGAAGCTGCTTCGGTGAGAAACGTCTTCCTCAAAGAAAAAACAGTTCAGTGGTCTTTTGGAAAAGCACCATTGAAATAGGAGACATGTTTTTTTCTCCCTCCAAGACGTTTTGAGAGAATTTCCTTAACCAAATTATTCCGATGGTTCCCTGCAAGCGGATTCCAACTTGTAGCTTTGTCTACTCTTTTCCTACAATTCCCTTCCCAACTTCCTTTTTGAGCAAATTCTGGTCTGAATGGAAACCTCCCTTGGGAACAAAAACAGCCGGGGAAATTTACCCGCAGGTTGTGTATCCTCCTTTAGGATATCTTTGATCATCGGAATTGGATGCTTCTGTGGTTACCTTGGTGGATTAGTGAAAAATTGAATTGAACGCAAGGAATTTTTTAAAAAATAAAATCTCAGAAGGATGATCTTTAACAGAGGTACCTCTGCCTTGGATAGCCAACTAAGATCCAGGCCTTGACTGCAGCAACTATGTTTGGCGTGGCAGATTTGCTCTGGGACAATAAACTAGCTAACATTCTTTCCATTAATCCTCTCCTTGTTAATCTTTGTGGCCCTTGCTGTGCTGTATGCCTTTTTACAAACTATAGCAATCAATGTCGCTGCTTAAAAATCTTGATAAGGTCCATTGGTAGGGTGGAGGGGAAAATGTTTTATGATGTTACCTAGTTTGGATAACAAAACGTCTGCAAGAAAGCAACCAAGCTCAGAGAACACCAAGGATCCCTCGTTTCAACCCTGGGCTACAAATATTCTCTTTTATGGGTAAAAATGCTTATGGTAAATCTTTGTTTTGACAAGAATCAAAGATAAACTTTAACCCTTTCATTTTGATTGGGTTATTTTTAGATAGATGGATTTTTATTCTTCCCATCCTCTGCTTCCCCCCACCTTTCAGCTGAAGGTACACAAAATTAAGACGCTCCTTCAGCCAAAGACATTTCCTGCCTCCAGTTTCCTCAAAGAAATTTTCTTCCTTCCCAAATGTCTCTCTGTTCTTCCCAAGAGAGGATAATTGCCAGATAAGACAAGATGGGCTCTGTCTGGTGGAGGTTCTAACCATTGTATTTTATATTGTTTATACCCTCTTAGCAAAATAACGTTACTTTCCAAAAGGCAATCGTGCTGTGCATATGGCTGTGTTTGCTTGGTGTGAAATTTGCGTGTCCGTATGCGTATTTTTGTGGTTTTGTGCTTGTAGACACAGGTCTACCTCCCAATATGGAGTCAACTCTGTAAGAGGGTTTTTTTTAAAGGTTTTCTACAAATCTCCACTTTTACTTATTATTTATTTACTTAGGAATAGTTGACACCATGAAACGTGATTAAAGCTTATCCTGATAAAAATGCTAATATTTTTGGGGGTATAGTGCTATATCTGCCAAGCCTTCTCCTTTAAAAGGGAGGGAAAAATCTGATTACAGTATGTGCCACTTCTAGCACACATAGGATAGACTTTAAAATGCATAAACTGCTAGCCTTCCATGGAGAAACGCAACCCTAACTTTCAAAAGATGGTATTAATGGTTTTATTTATTTGTTTTACTTAATGCCTACACTTAGATTAACACAGTATATTCCTTCCGTCTTTCTCTGTTTTCATTCTCTTGTTAACTCTGCTGTCTGTCTTTCCAGTTTTTTTGGAGCAGCACTCTCAATTGTGTTTTTGTTGGGTGTGTGTGGGTGTGTGTGTTTTCTTTCTCTCTCTTTCTTTTACTATATTCTGCTGCCATAACTGATCTACTTATTTGCTGTTTTGAACTCAGCCTTTGTCGGAATTATGGGTAACACAAGATCATACAAACTACTAGACTGGAATAGTTTCAATTCAGGTATTTTATTAGTCATTCAGTACTACATACACTGACAAAAATTATGGCAGCTCAGTGAAGTCTTTTTTAGAAATCCCTAAACTCATTGCTAAGCTAATGTTTCAAATTCCACCTTTTTGAATTGTGAAAATTTAAGAAAACTTTCATGCTTAATATAGTAGGTTATTTTATGAAATTAAATCCCATGATGTTTCTTGCTAGACTGTATATCCCTAATTATCCCCATATATCAGTATAATCTAATCATGCTCTAAAATCTTTCCATTTGAGATTTAACTTCTCCAGTATTAGAAGTAGGACCTTCTGGATGGGTCTCAGTTATGGAGAAATTTTGTTTGAAGATCACTTTCTGGATTAGAAACAAAAAACGTTCTTGCTATTGAATACAACTTACTCGTGTTGCACATACATTTTAGGCTATTTGTGGATTTTAGGTATATTTACAGTTTTAATATGGATCATTTCATTTTTAGATAATCCCACAGAGCTGGCTAACTGAAGTATTCAGCCAAAGTCTCACTATCAAGCTACAGTATTGAGATAGACCTGGAAAATCAGATGCATGATTATATACGATTTGGTCGATGTATTTTAGGTTACTGGATTAAAGATGAAAAAGTTGTATCTAACTTATTCTTCTGTTCAAGATCAAATAATTTAAATGAGTGTGCAAAATGAATTACATACTCCTGTTTCGAACCTTTAGATGGAGAGTTATTTTTTAAATGAAAAAGAAAAAGCGATCAGAATGAATTGTAGCAGACCTTTTGCAGAAATGAATATTCAGCTTGCTTCCGTTAATTAAATTACAGTGAGTTTGCATTCAATTGCTTCATTGTAGGAAGTTTGGAAAGGAAACCCTATCCTAGAATCTCTTTTCCAGTTGTTCCTTCTAGACATAATTTCACGTCAGTGAAAAAGCTTGAGATATTATATTCATAATGTTAGATTGGTACAAGCATTTATTTAGCCATTGCATTAAATTCCACCCTTTTCCCCAGTGGTACAGTACTTACATTTAAGGAAACAAAGAGGCAAAGAAGTAGAAGTAGCACAAGTCTCTCAAGCTATTTGTGGTTTTACCTGTGAATCAACAGCATTATTTCTTGTGATTAGCAGAATCATATTGAATTCCCCAGTTATACTAAATTGATGATTGATAAATCTATCACCTAGTACATTCATTATTGCTGGCAATTTTTTGTCAGTAAAAGCATTCAAAATAAATCAGGTTATTGTGCTTAATCATTCTAATGCTGTCTTTTCTTTTGCTCTGAATATTGATTTAAAAGCTCCAAAATCATCCACTGATTACTGAAGATACAGAGAAAAACTGAAAAATGGTTAGATTTTCCATATGCAGGTAAGTCCTCACTTTGCGACCACAATTGGATTGCATATGGAAAGCCTAGCCATTTCTAAGATGTTTGAGGCAGTTTTCCTCTACAACTATAATATTAATCGAGCTTTTTTTTCATTTCAAATTGCAACTCTCCTTGTGTTCTGCCGAGTGATCAAAAGAAAAGGTGCCTGAAATAGGTAGAAAAAGAACTAAAAGAAAAAGTCTCAATACTTTTTTATATGGAAAAAACTAGAGGTAGTCCTCAGCTGATGACCACAATTTATGAGCCCAACATTAGTTAAGTGGGTTTTTGCCCCATTTTGCAACTTTCCCCGCTGCATTTCTTAAGTGAATCACTGCAGTTCTTCCATGAGTAACACCATTGGTAAGTGAATTTGGTTCCCCCCACTGACTTTGCTGGTCAGAAGGTCGCAAAAGGGGATCAAATGAGTCCAGGAACAGTGCCGCCGTCATACATGCGAGTCACTTGTCAAGCATCCAAATGTGAATCGCATGACCATGAGGATGCCGCAACCGTCATAAGTGTGAAAAACGGTCCTAAGTCACTTTTTTCAGTGCTGTCGCAACTCCGAACGGTCACTAAATGAACTGTTGTAAATCGAGGACTACCTGTATGGGTAGTCTTCAACTTATCGCCACGATTGAACCTAAGATTTCCATTACTAAACAGGACAGCTGTTAAGTGAGTTTCCCTCCATTTTACTACTTTTTATTTTTCAGGGTTGTTAAGCCAGTCACTGCCGTTCTTAAGTGATTCGTGTGGTTTTTAAGCAAATCTGGCTTCCAAAATGATTTTGCTTGTTGGAAGCCAGCTTGTTGGAAGCCAGCTGTGCTGCAACAGTTGCACGTGTGAAAGCTTGTCATAGGTTTCACTGTCATTGTAACTTCAAATGGTCACGAGGCAAATGGTTGTAAGTCGAGGAATATCTGTAACTTAATAGTGAACACAGCCATTCAAATTGAGGCACTTCTCATAATGTCTTGCAAAGTTTGAAATTCCTCCAGCAAAGAAATCTCCCTCCTGGGAATGAAGCCACCCTGGAACAGCATCGTGAAGCGCATGGTCATCATCGAAGCTGTGCGACGCAAGCATTGGGGCATGTTGACTTCCGTTGTGATGTTGATTCACAATAATGCTCACCCGCCTACTGGTAGATGCTCCCAAGAACTTTTGGAGCAGTTCCGTTGGGATGTTTTTGTTCATTCCCCTCAATAGCCCAGATTTGGCACCGAGCGACTCCCACCTCTTCTGGCTTCATTCCCAAGGGGGAGATTTCTTTGCAGAAGGAATTTCAAACCTTGCAAGATGTTATGACAAAGGGCCTCAATTTGAATGATGATTATGTCGAAAAGTCATGTCATGTTGTAATTTTCTAATGTGTGTAATAAAAGTTCTGTATCTGCGAGTGTCTGTCACTGATAACCAAATGGTGTTTTTTTTTTTCCTAAATTGCCCTCATAAATTTCAGAGAAAATAGAATCATAGCGCTGGAAGGGACCTTAAGGATCAACTCACCCAACTCGGTGCTCAAGTTGGGAGAGACGGGACACCTTATGCCATCCCAGTCAGATTGTTGTCTGATGGTTTCTGAGGAATAATGTTTGTGTGAAATAGCTACTTTAGATTGGGCTTGCAATCAGTCGCATTCCTAGTGCCTTAAGAGTTTGGCATGTCGTATTTGGAATGTTACACTTCTGATAAATTGTTTAAATTCTTTATTTCTGATTCTCTACGTACAGTGATAATTATAGATAATCCTCGACTTACAACCATTCATTCAGTGACTGTTCCAAGTGACAACGGTACTGGAAAAGTGACTTATGATCGTCTCTCACACTTGCAGTATCTCCACGGTCAAGGGATCAAAATTTGGATGCTTGGCAACTGGTTCATATTTATGACGGTTGCCCTGTCCCAGGGTCGCCTTTTGTCACCTTCTGACAGGCAAAGTCAATGGGGAAGCCAGATTCGCTTAACGACTGTGTTACTAGCTTAGCGACTGCAGCGATTGGCTGAACAGCCATGACAAGAAAGGCCATAAAAGGGGGCAACACTCACTTAACAAATGTCTCACATAGCAACAGAAATGTTGTGCTCAATTATGGCTGTAGGCTAACCCTAACCCTAACCCTGAAACAGAATAACAGAGTTGGAAGGGACCTTGGGAGGTCTTCTAGTCCAACCCCCCTACTCAAGCAGGAGACCCTATAGCATTTCAGACAAACGACTGTCCAATCTCTTGTTAAGAACCTCCAGTGATAAGAGCACCAAGAACCTCTGGAGGCAAGCCATTCCACTGATTTATTGTTTACAGATGTTATGGTTATTTTTAAGGATTACTTACAATATACACCATTATAACTTTGCTTGCTTTTCGTATAATTATGCGCCATCAGGGAGTGTCAACTCTTAGTGACTTAGAGTAAGCCTATATACATAGATAGATCTTCTGCAGTCTGGCCCTGCTAGTCTTTCCTTGTCACTATAATTGAGTCCATCCGCCTTGTTGCTGGTCATTTTCTTCTTCTCTTTCCTTCCCTATTCCTCAGGAAGATATGATAATATAATAATTCATTTGTGCCTTGAGTGAGATTCCTGGGAAGATTTGTTCAACGATCCATTTCTGTCCTTGGGTCTTTATAGTATTCGCAGGAGTCTTCTCCCAGGTCTTACAATTATTTCTCAACATGGTACAATGATTTTGTTTTATCTAAATTAAGACCAAATCATTGATTAATGATTTGATTAACAATTTCGTCATTGAAATGAGTTTAAAAGTTTCAGTAGTCTTTCTATCCTGCTTCTTCATCCATTCTTAAGCTCCTTGCTGATCCTTATGAAAGTAAAATGTCCATATTAGTGGGATCCTTTTAACAATTGAATGGGGACATTTTCATTTTTATAACAGTTGCAATTCATTCAAAATATTAATTGCTGTGTTTTTACTAAGAAAACCCCAGTTGGTTCTTAGCCTCTCTGACCTAAAGTTGAGAGGTATCAACAACTTAATTACAACAGGCATTCAACTTCTTAATGGCATTCAACTCACTAGCATCTAATGGCAGAATCGTGCTGAATGCTGATTATAATTTTGCGATGTTTGCTGAAAAATCTTTTAGTTTCTTCAGCATTTGCTTAGAAATGCAGAGTTCACCTTAGGCATATATGTTTTTCTTCAAGATTACAAACCTAGAAATACCATTTGGGAAAGAGCTATTTTGCCACCGGTATCAGACTGGGGAACTAAACTTAGAATATGGCAAAACTAACAGTATAAATATTGTCTGCTGCTCGGGGTCACTTTTTTGTGAAATGGGTATTATAAATACAAATTTGATACACACACGCACACACACACACACACGCACACACACCAGCAGTTGGGTTCAATGATAGGGGTGGTGCTGGTGGCATTTAGAACTTAATATTACTTTTACTGAGTTTGGAATTTTTTTGTGGTTTGGTTTTCTTTTTCTTTTCATAAAATGATGTGCTCTTATTTTAGACGTCCTATTTCCCTGAAAAGAAGACCTAACCGGAAACCAAGGCCTAGCCCTGATTTTTCAGGATGCTCGTAATATAAGCCCTACCCCCAAAATAAGACCCAGTTAAGATTGTCATCCAGATGGATGCATTTAGTGCCGTATTTCCCTGAAAATAAAACCTAGCTGAAACCCTGATGTGTCTTTTGGAGCAAAAATATAAGACTTGATCTTATTTTCAGAGAAGCACTATAATAGGGGTGACATCCATATAAATATTAGTGTGTAGAGTTTTGTAGGAATTTACAATAATTTCCCAATGTGACACAGTGATTTTGCTTTATCTAAATTAAGACTAAATCGTTGATTAATGTAATTAATGATTTAATCACTGAAATAAGGAATTCTAAATTTATAGCAATTGTCAATTATCTGTTTATTTTCTGTTGCTTTATTTTCCAACCACTGTGTCTTTTCTCGTTTTCTTCCTTTTTTTAATCTGTGTATCCTGCTTGGATTGGGAAAGGACATATTTCTTAATACTGAAGCAAGTAGAGGAAGCCAACCCAGTGACTCAAGATAACTGAGTATTTAGCTAGCATTAGAATAGAATAGAATTCTTCATTGGCCAAGTGTGAATGGACACGCAAGGGATCTGTCTCCCTTACATAAGCTCTCAGTGTACATGCATACAACAACAAAGGGTTAGGGTTAGGGTCCTAAATAACAAATCATAGTTAGAATCATTAATCATAAGATACAAACAATAAGTGATAATTCATAAGATTCCAGTAGGAGAGGATATTAGGAAAGATGAGAAGTTGAGAAACGAGAAGATGAGAAAGATGATAATAGCAATGCAGCCTTCTACATGGGTAAAATTGCTTAGGCCTAAAACGGTACTATGGGGATTAGGTGTTCAGCAAAGTGATGGCACAGGGAGAGTGGAGGGGCTGCCTTTAAGTCTAGTTGTTTTGGCATACATTGCCCTATAGCCTTGTACTAAGGGAAGTAGTTGAAACAGCTTATGTCCAGGATGGGAGGGGTCTGTAGATATTTTCTCAGCCCTTCTCCTTCCTCACACAATATACAGGCCTTCTATGGAAGGCAGGCTGGTTGCAGTTATTTTTTTTCTGCAGTCCTAGCTATCGTTTGAAGTCTGTCCCTGTCTGGTTTAAAGGGGGGAAATTGCAACGTATCTTTACGGAAGTTTCTCTCTCTCTCTCTCTCAGCCTTCTTGCTCAAAAAATGCAAGACGAATGCATGGTGGTTTTGAAAGAAAGTATTTCCCATGCACTGATAAAACGCCATCGTTGAGGAATTGTTGTGCATTGAAATCAACAGTTCCTTGCTGTTCTCTGAGCTTGGTTGTTTTCTTGCAGACATTTAATTGCCCAACTAGGTAACATCATCAGTGCTAGATGAGAACAGTGTGAGACTAGCTCTGATGATGCTACCTAGGTAATGAAAGATTTACAAGAAAACCACCAAGCTCAGAGAGCACCAAGGACCTCTCATTTCAACCCCGAGCTACAAATATTTTCTTTTATTGGAACCAGCAATTCGTTCACTCATAATGAATTCTTTAAAAAGATTTTCTAATTAGATGGTGCAGTGATTGGCTTCAGCTTTGAACACAATACTGTATTTCGATTGGTCACTGCATTCAGTGTAAAGTAAGCTGAGTTTAGATTTTACTTGCTCTTTAGCTTCTGTTCCCCAAAATCAGCGATGAGAAGATGCTTGCTGTACTTTGCTGTTCCACTTTCTATTGTGCCACCATAAATTAAAGTCACAATTGGGATGTTTTTAACAATACGCATCTTACGGTTTTGTATTAACGTGTTTTTCTTCACACATTTTATTTTTAGGGAGCACGTGAATGTGGATCTCTCCTTTTTAGTGTCTTTAATTAAATGAAACATAATCCTGAACTCCGTTATTTTAAATCGTCCCAGTAAAAACATTAAACTCATCCCTGAGGGCCAGGGAGATAATAATGTGCCATATTAAAAAAAACAGTATTAGGAGAAAAGGATGTGCCTCAAAATAAACTTGCAAAACTTTAGCTTTTTCAAGGCAACTGACTTCAAACAGCAGGAATTTCTTGGTTGCCCTGCTTTTGCACAGTCCTAGTGGGGATAGGACAACTCAACACTGCTGACAGGCTGTGGCCACCAGCAGGCCGTCATCTCACCACGGGGCCACCTGATCACGTAATTTTTTGCAGGGGGAATCCCAAACGGCCCCTTTCCCTCCCCTTGCGCTGATGGGACGGGAGGGGAATCTGTAGGACACACCCCGTTGTCGGTGGTGGTGAAAACACACAGGGGCAATCCCAAACACCCCCTTTCCGCCCCTCCTCCTCCTTCACATAGGCAAGGCAGAGGAAGTAGGAAGCCATTCCCTGCTCCCCGCCCTCTTCCACCCCCCTTTCTTGGCGTTGAGATGGCCAGTGGCCAAAAAATATGGGGTCAGGTGGCCCCGTGGCAGGATGACTGCCCCCCTGGTGGCCGCAGCCAGTCAGTGGTGGCAAATTGAGGTAGACCCAGTCCTAGTACCCATGTCTTCCCCAAGCAGCAAGATTCACAACACCAGTTGACCTTTGGAGCAAAATAGTGATAATACTAATAATAAAGGTCCTTGGTAAGGACTAGATAGAGAGACAAAAACACCAAATCCAGTCAGAATATCTGGCAGGCTGTGTGACGAACGATAATAATAATCTTACATTTGCAGACAGTTTACATAAATCTTCCCCGGCATTTTTCGGGGAGCCCTTACTCGACTTACGTCCTGAACGAGATTTCCGCTAGAGGAGCTTGTGAGTGGGTGCTATGTTTTGCTTGCCTTCCGCTTTCACCTAGACCCCAGGGCCATTTCTTTCTGTAACCATTTCAGTGAGCTGCCATATTTTTAAAGTCTGTACCGTCATTGACCCCAAGCATGCGCCAAACGATCCACTTGTTTCTGGCTCCCGTCCGCTGACTCTGCTTTGCAAGCTCTTCTTTAAGCTTCCGCTGTATACTCGGAGCACCACGGGCGACGATGCCCTTGTGGAAGCGCGCGCTGGACACATGCCATCCTGCTGCCCCCTTCCCTCCTCGGTTTCTGTGTCAACTGCGCAGCTTTTTACTTCGATGTGTACATGCTCCTGGTAGCGGTTGCCCTGCGACCGGGCGACTCACCTGTCGAAACCCCAAAGGAAGAAAAGCTGCTTGCCAATCACTTTTGTGTCCGAGAACCAAAGAGAATGCTTTACATTGCATTGCGTTCCCGTGTTTGGTTGAACAATGCCTGCCATGTTGTGGTGTCTTGGTTTTTTTTTTTAATTAAGTCATTATTTGTTTCCTCTTTTGACGCGCAAAGGTAAGTTTGTGTCTACCGTATGTAAATATGCATTGCATTCTGTATCTATGATTTTCCGCCCCCATTAATTAGCAGGGGGAGGGTTGGAGCTAAAATCCAAGGACGTTTACGACACGCAGAAGGAAACCTATTTCCAAGAAAGTCTATTTAAATCTCAAAAGTATTTTATTTTCAGATGCTGCCCTTTTCTTTCCATGTTGTTTTCAGCACAGAGTGAAGCTAACTGGGTTTCCCAAAACCACCAGAGTCTTTTCAGTTGTAACAATTTCGCTGGATCCTGAATATAACATACCATATTTTTCACACCATAAGGCGCACCTGACCATAAGACGCAGGGCGCCCTGAGGCACCCCGCGGTTGCGCGGAAATCACTCCACGGGACACCGGGAACACTCAAATTCAGCCTGCAGGGTGATCCTTTGGCTTTGGAGCGTCCGGCGGAGCGATCTCCGTGCACCCGGAAATCGCTACGTAGGATGCTCCAAAGCCAAAGGATTGCCCGCAAGCTGAATAGAAGCGTTCCCGGCGTCCCGCGGAGCGATCTCCCATGCTTTTTGGGAGTATTTGCTCCATAAGACGCATACACCTCCCCCCCTTTTTGGGGGGGGTGGAGTGCGTCTTATGGTGCGAAAAGTTTGGGGAAACCCTATAGGACAGAATGCCACTTGGTATAAACGCAATACCATACTGTCCTTAAGTTTTCAGGTTTGTGACTTGGCAACTGTTGAGCCTTCTAGTAACCTTACAGAATTCAGTGTTAATATTTCTGTGAAATAACACATGTAAAGATTCATACTTGAATGGAATTCATAAGGAATTACCACTGTAAAATCAGAGGAGTGGCAATCGCCCTTGTTCAGAAATTTTACAATACTGTTCTTATTAAGGGCAATTCATTCTTTACTACTTTGATTGGGAATTCTCACACAGATTCTTTTGAACGCTCGTCTTACTTTTTTCTTGTACTCTAATTGCTGGTCTTTGAGGCTATTCTCCTGAACTTTTATTCATACATCTCAGCTTAAAAGTTTAGTTGGAAGCTAAATATGTGCCATATACAGCAAGGCAGAGTGTGCAAAAAAATAATTATAGGTACAAATATAGCTATAGATATCGATAGAAGTATATGTATGGACACATATACACATAATATATGCTTCACGTGGTTTGCCAAGATCTTGCCAGAGATTTCCACCATTTTCTCAACATTTTTAATGAAAATGTGTTAACTCTTAATTCAATTTGCTGAGGTAAGATATTATGTAAGTCATATTTAGTTTCTTATATGTCCTTGAATAAGCCGGTAGTGGGACATCTACTCCTCTGAGTCTAAAGAGGTTTGTGAAATAATATAATTAACACATATAACCTTGCATTCAAAAATTAAGTAACTAACGATTCCTACCAATTCTTTATAATTTATGGATTTAAAAATCAAATAAATTCAGTGAAGTGGAATTGAGATACTGGCTTCCAGATGTCATAGTAAACTATTGTGATTATACATGTAAGTAAATTGATAAATCATTTTTCAATTGTGCACATGTGAATTTGTTGAAATAATGTTGAAGAAACCAAAACATTAAAAAAAAAGCCCACCTAGAAATCTGATTCATTGCTGAGTAAAAAGCATATTCCCTCAGTTTAGGTTATAAGAAATGCCAGAGATTTAAATTTGTCTTATCTATTATGGGGTAATTAC
Organism: Pareas carinatus; assembly: GCA_032468095.1. Classification (NCBI taxonomy): domain Eukaryota; kingdom Metazoa; phylum Chordata; class Lepidosauria; order Squamata; family Pareidae; genus Pareas; species Pareas carinatus. Next base: position 136,049 of record JANHFO010002640.1, read on the forward strand.
ATTAATTATTCTCTTTTACGGTTGAGTATATACCTAATTTAGAAACTCATATTAAAATCTCCAATTCTGATTGATACGTCATAATAGATATATAAAACAAGAAAAACAATCATATTGCAAAAGATAGCGGATCATAACCAAATTTATATTAAAGATTTTATCAGCTAAAATTAAAAGTTACAGCTTGTTGAACTTGTGGGAGAAAAATGTTAATGAGTCAAAACTGCCACCTGCTTCTTCTTGCTCTGAAGCATTAAGCAAATGTGCTTGAAAGTTTTTTATCTTATTCTGTCAGATGTGTCCTTTATGAAAACGACATCAGTTTTAATAATCTGAAAATAGGTTAAAACTACATGTTGTTTTCTAAAATCTCTAAAACCTTTCACATTCACACGAAGTGCATTTAAGTCTATTCTGTTTAGACACAAATATATGCCCACAAATACCAGTCTCTTATAAAATCTAAAGTATTACTTTGTATGTCAAAAATATTCTTCTAAAAAAAAAAAGATTGATCTCAGACAGTTAAACTAAATTTGGGTATATGATATAATTGTAACTGGAGTAAGTGGAACAATGAATTTTAATTTAGCAATTTTGTGCAATCTGATGATCTCTTCAGAAATGTGTTTTGAGGAGAGAAACCCCAAAGTCCCATCAAATTATATTTCACAGTGCAATTTAGGTTTTGCTGCAAAATTTATTTTTTCTAGGCTAGGAAATCCTCTATTAAATAGCTGATTTTTCATAATAATTAAAAACAGGATTGGCTTGTATAGACCTCCACAGTCTGGAAATTATAAGCAATATCCTCCCATGTCATTGCAAGTGCACATATAAGATATCTATGCAACCAAAGGTTCTTCTGAAACCCCTCTTACTTGGGGATATCTTTACAAATATTGAAAAGCACTTCCGTGTAGGTTTTTGAAAATGTTAAGAGTTCAGGTGAACTTCTAGCACAAAGCTAATTCAACATGGTTCGCCTTTAACGTGGCAACTTATAATTGAATTACGGTTATAATTTTTATTATTTTTTAAAATATTTTCAATTCATATTTTAATGCATATATTAAATGTATGTTCTTACTGACAAGATTTTTTCGAAGAATAAGCAGTAGATTTATTCAGAATTAACCTAACAACTCACTATTTTTTTTTCCCTTGTGGGATTAAAAGTATAAACAGAATATTTCATAAATCTTCTGGCGATGGTGATGTTGGTATTTATTGAATCAGTTAAAAATACAAAAGCAAGGACATGTTAATTATTTAGGCTCATGGAAGAAGTTAGTTTGCCCAGAGAGTTTTTAAAACTTTCCCCATCAATTGGGCAATATTATTCAGCGCTTTTTAAATCCCTAAATTTCACTCTGGTTTTAATCATGACAGAATGGAAACTGCTATTCAAAACATCCAAACTCTTAAAAGTTAATTTATCTTACAATCTATCTCCTCAAGTCAGTTTTATTAAAACATATGTTGTGGCCAGGGCTGTTTAATATTGAGATTTCCTGACTGCAAATGTGTTTGTAGTTGGAGATGCCGCCATTTTCTTTCATAGTCAAGTGATACCTTTGGTGTGTTGCTTGGAAGATTTAACCGAATATAGGTAGTCCTCGACTTACAACCATTTGTTTAGGGACTGTTCAAAGATACGATGACATTAAAAAAGTGACATGATCGTTTTTCACACAACTATGGCAGCATCCTCACGATCACGTGATCACAATTTTGGATGCTTGGCAATTGGCTCATATTTATGACAGTTGCCATATCCCGGGATCATGTGATCACTTTTGCGAACTTCTGACAAGCAAGGTCAATGGGGAAACCAGATGTCACTTAACAGTCGTGCCACTAATTTAACAATTGCAATTGATTCATTTAACAACGGTGGCAAGAAATGTCGTAAAACGGGGCAAAACACACCAACCGTCTCGCTTAGCAGTGAAAATTTTGGGCTCAGCTGCGGTTGTAAGTCAAGGATTACCTGCAATGGTATTTTGAGCAAAACCGTGTAGCTGTAGAAATCCACACCCTGGAGTTCTTGTTTTCGCTGAGAATTGAAAGAGAAACGGACTCGCATTTGATTTTGTGAAATCGTCACCCCACTGTTGCCTTAATGGGCTGGAAGAAGCAGCAAAACATCGCTAAGATCTTATGCTAGCTTAAACAAGTTAACCGGCATTTAGTGAGTGTCTTTGCTTTAGCCCAAACATTTTGCATGGCTGCTGAATAGTAAATGGGGTGTGCTCTGTATCTTTCAGATGACCCGGAAACGCGAGATGCCTGGTGGGCAGAAGTTCGTCAGGAAATCAAATCCCATGCAAAAGCACTGGGCTGTCATGCTGTGGTGGGCTACAGTGAATCAACTAGCATTTGGTAACTCGCTGACTCGATTTCCCCGGCAATTAAAACACTTTATCTCTGCAAGTAGTAGAAGGAAAGGTGAAAAGAGAAAAAGGGCAGAGACCTGTTGCATGAAGTTGTGCCTACGTACAGTGGTACCTCGGTGCGTGTCATTAATTGGTTCCAGGAGGCGCAAGGAGTACTAAAAACTACACGTGCCAAGCAAACCAGCTGACTTATCACGTGACCCTTTGTTCTGACCAGGAAGAGCTTTCTATCTGTCCTTTTTTCCTATGTCAGCGACTTTCCCAACATGGCCGACTTCCTGTTATTCTACGCGGCCACCTCCATCCCCCTTTTTCTATGGACAGCGAGTACCAGGACAACATTTTCGCACCAAAATGCATCGAGTACCAAATTCGATGGGTTTTTGACGCAGTCGGGTACCGAGGTACCACTTGTAACGGGAAGCAGGCTCAGAATGATGGGACGCATAGTCCTATTAGCTGCCGGGACTTGGCATGATTGTAGGCAGGATATTATTTTTGCATTGCTGTTTCTTCATCTGTGGCACAAGGCTTCGCTTGTAGCCTTGTAGCCTTTCTTGATGAATGAAGGAGGAGATGCCATTTGGGGACACGAAGAGAGAAGATAGGGGGCACCACTGAGATGAAGGCACACGGGGGGGGGGGAGGATGGGAAATGATTTACGACATGATGGTGAATTCATCACATTAGCAAATACAACTAGTCCTTGATTTACGGTCAGCCATTTAGCGACTGTTCCAAATTACGATGGCTCTCCTCAGAGTATTTACTACCCAGCCCCAAAGTTTCAGGGACCACTCACCCGCCCCCAGGTCACGTGACTACATTTTAGCCACTTAGCGACCAGCTTGATCGGCCTGCCTTTCTGGCCATTTGCCGCATTTGCCAAACAGGGTTTGCTTCCGGTTGTCGGCAAACCCATCCCATAGTGAACAGCTGGTTCTCTTTAACCATCACGTCGTTTGCGACTGCTACAAAAAAATCTAGTCGGTCAAAGGGCAATCTGCTTTACAACCGTCACAACGTAGGACTGCCAGGGGCAGACTCTGTGGCAGTCCTAAGTCCAAGGCTGCCTGTATTTGGTTTGTGTGGTAAAGGTAATATATTTTACCTTTGTGCCCTGGCCCTTCCTCTTTTGGAATGCAGGCCTGGCTTCCGGGCCCATGGAATTGAGATTCTGAGACTGGGGGAAAGTCCTGCACCGAGGCTGCCACGTTCGCTTTGGGGCAGAGCATCCAGCACGCCACGGAGGAGCCCAGCGAATCCCCCAGCCCTTTCCCGCTGTTCTTCTGAAAGGGGGTTGTCCTTACCACGGTCACAATAAACACGGGCAACTCCTTATTTTTCCAAACTCCCCTGTTCCAAATGCTCCCTTTCAGCATGGGTTTGGGTTGTGGCTTTTTCGTTTTTGGGGAAGAGATTTGGCAATGCATATTATTGAACCCATGACTGATTCTTTTTCTTCTGTTTTCTTTATTTTTCCTGTTTACCTTTTCCCCTTTCTTCCTTCCTTCTTTTTTCTGTCTTTCTCTTTCCTTTCTTCTTTCTCCTTTTTTCTCTCCCTTTCTCTCTCTTTTTCTCCCTTTCTCTCTTTGTTTCTCCCTTTTTTTCTTTCTCCCATTCTCTTTCTTTTCTTCTTTCTTTCTCCTTTCCTCTCTTTCTCCCTTACTCTTTTCTTTCTTCCTTTCTTTCTCCCTTTTTCTTTCATTTTTCTTTCTTTCTCTCCCTCTCTTTATCTTAATTTCTCCCTTTGACCTTCCTTCCTTTCTTTCTTTCTTTCTTTCTTTCTTTCTCCCTCCCTCCC
>JANHFO010002642.1:21337-35059 GCA_032468095.1 Pareas carinatus
GTAAACAAGATAATTTGTTTATATGCATAATCATGATCATTTGTAAATATAGGCATAATCAAGTAAGTATATAAGATACATTCATAGTCCTAAAGTATGTAACATTCATCATTTTGGAGACATAGATAAATTGTATTTGTATTACACTGCACGAAAGATCTGGAGTTGCAATTTAATATCCCTAGTGAATACATTCTGGATATATTGTTGCCAAATACGCTTATAGTCTTCCAGAATTAAAATATTTTTCTCCATTCCATACCAGTGAGTCTTCTCCTTTTGAATTCTTCCAGCCCTAAGGGTATTTTCTTCTCATATTTTTCTCTCACACAGAACATTTTCCCAAGAAGAGATTTCTTACATTTAAACTCAAATCTTCCTATATTTTAGTAAAATTTTAAATAAACTACAGGAAGTATTCCTATAACTTTTTCAAAATTTTGTTTCCAGTTTATTTGGCTGATTTGTCCATTTAAATATTTTCCAAAAACAACATTCCTAACCACCCTTTCACTGCTTATTTCTAATACAAAAAAGTTTTTCTTTAAGTTTTTGATTTACATAAATCTTCTTTTGCTGAGGGTGGAGGAAAATCACCTAGTGTAATAGAAATTTTCCTTTTGGAGGTTCTTAATGTCCAAAGGGCAATTTATAAGCCATTTCCAATAAAAGTGACTTAGAGGGAAAGTGGGCAAACTCAATACTTTTTTTTTAAGGCTCTGAATTGCAGCTTTCCTGACTACCAGAACTCTAAAATAGAGACCACTGTTTCATGGTCCTATCACAGGGAATGTCTGTAAGGAACACTTGGGTGATCCCAAGTCCTCTCCTATATTTGAAGAGGAATTCGGGGACACAATTCCTTCTCTGGCTCCACTTTCCACCATGATCATCTACTCCACTAAAAGTGAAGCTGTCTTAGTTCACCATTACTTTCCTAGAAGTCTCTGATAGATGCCTTTGATAACAATCATCAATTAACATTACATTTTTAACATTGGTTTAAAAAAGGTATTCAAATATTAGGTTGATAACCTGTATGAAAGGAGCAGCACAGCAATTTAGGCTATGATTGGAACTGTCAAGGCTATCACTCACACTGATTGACATGAAAGTAATACTGTTCAGAAAATGGTTACTATGGGGATAAGTTTCACGGAATGGGTTTAACCACTTACTTTCAACAATGCATTTAAAATGAATTTTCTTTAACTTTACCATCTCCCACATTTTCAACAAATGGAGAGATCATTTGTCTTAATCTGTATTAAAATATATTTACTTCTACAGTACTTTAGATCTAGATCTCTCACCCTTTAAATATAACCAAACATTATTTTGAACCACTTCTTGCAAAATTCGTTAGAGAAGATAGAGACTCATCTTTCTTCAAGACATTATTATTCCAAACTCCTTGGCAGGGTGTATTTCAACCCTTTTTTCAGTCAATTTTTGGCAAAAAAAAATTTTTTTCCACCTATGCAGGTCTCTAGACAAATTACTGTACTTAATTTTTTGGATTTTGGGAAATGCAGAAATCTCCAAAATATTTTACAAATATTTCTAATCTCTGAACAGTTATTAAGCCTGGGGTAGTTTTTCTAATGGTTAGGACAGCAATCTTAAACAAACCATGTACTAATGAACCACCCATAATTATGTTCAATGTCTAGTTTTTGACAATTTAAATCCATTTTTGTTGCATCATCAATAGGCAAGTGAAATAAATAATTATAATTTTTATTTTTTGTACATACTTCCTATTCTGCTACTACAAAGTACTGTTAGATTATGGTGTTCCACTGCTAGAAGGTGCATACTAATTAAAGTATCAAGATATTTCTCAGTATAGGATATTCAGATAAAACTGTTGAGAAAATAACATATGTTTTAACAGAGCTACTGCCCTTAATTTGTATTTAAATGTAGAAATGTGCACAAAGACCTAGTCAGAACATTATAATGAAACCATGGTTTGGTTATAAGGAATGAATCTCCCATTTCTTTAATTCTGAAGGACTTAGTTCTCCTTAAAATTCAAGTGCTTTCAAAATGAGAAAATCATTTTCACAGCTGAGATATAATGGATATCATGTGAATTAGGACGTAGTTGAAGGTTATAAATAAATATGGGAAATGAAATGTTTTTTCCTGACAGATTAATAATGGTTTGGCTCTGAAAATTGAACCTGATAACACTCACCGCAGAAACTACAGAAGTGAGCATGGGCTTGAACTATCTCAACATCCATCCTTCTAGAGGAGTCTACATCTTAGGAATTGGGACTTAAAACAAGGAGCTTAAAACAATCTGCTGCATGTATTTCTTTACAAATAAAACACAGAAATAATTATTGAAGCAAGTAATGCCTGAACCTCTATCCTCCAAAAAACTTGGAAGAAAACTCACTGCAATATAAATGTAGCTTTAAAGCAATGTTTTTCTACCTCAGCAATTTTAAGATGTGTGGATCTCAGCTCCCATGATTCTTCAGTCAACATGCTAATTGGGAATTGTGGGAAATGGTTCACATATCTAAAATATGCTTACATTGAAAAAAACTATTCTAAAGCAAGGCATCGTATGTTAGACCTTTATATTAAATAAAACCCACCCATTAAATAATTAAATTCTCATTTATAACAACATTTTTAAGAAGTAGATAAATGATTACTAAATATTTAAGAAAAAGGTGATCTAGCTGTTTAAGAAAAAGGTGATATAGTCTATATCATTTTCAGCTGGTTCAAAAGCTATATTAATTACATGCCCTACTTGTGCATCTATAATAAGCATGGCTAGGTTTGAATTAAATAGATTCAAAGTTGGGTAGAAAATGTACTGTTATGGTCATTGGGTAGCCATCTTCCTTTGCAGAAATTTCATAGCCTCTGCTGGTTACCAATTGATTTATATCCCATCTGACAAAAGTTTTAAAAATCTTTTATGTGTTTCATGCAGTCTAATTATTACAGTGAATACCCCTATTATTTACACACAACACACAACACAGAGACATCTCATATTATTTACAATACCCTGGAAAACTCTCGCAATGAAATGCATACCTATTGGTAGTTAATGATTTGTTAGAAGAAAAATAATTCAGATTCTTCTAAGCAGATTTCTTTGTTTCATGTCTATAGACAAAACCTTCCCACAGTGAAGTTTGTACCAGCATCTACAATATACTTTGTGAAGTATTAGGAAAGGACTGTCTTCACCCTCCTTCTTTCACATGTAACATCCAGGCTGATTTACCCCTTATTCCTCTGAAATTAACCCCCTTCCTCCTGAAAATCTACTTTCTTGATTAGATTCCATCACAGCACTGTTTTTGATGTGTGTTCCTCACTGTGTTTCTGCCTACTCTTTTGTAATCCCTTCCTCATCAATGAATGCAAATGCAAATATAAATTCTCTCCTTGCTAATTATCCCAGTATCAGAGTGAGCATTCCAAAGGGTGAGGGAATGGAAAAAATGGGCTTTTACCTGGTTTTATCATGAGTTGAGTTCTGGAAAACTTCTTCACAGATCTTCAGATTTATTTTGATATAAAATGAGAGAGAAACAAAGGTATAGATTTGTTGAATGACTGTGATATAAAGAAACACAGTTGTCTAGCTGTCATTTCACTGACTGCACTTGTAGATATGCTAGCCATAGATAACCACATTAATTCATGGACCTTGAACTAATTAACTATTTTTAAAAAATCTTTAACTTCTTTCTAAAAAGGAATTTTTTTTTTAATCTTCATGATTATTCACTTAATTAATTAAATGAGCTAGAAAATTCTAACAATGGCAATTCTGCAAAAATTGGTTGGCTAGAGCCAGAACCTTGTTTTACAAGATGACACAGATACCGATACAGACAAACAAATGAATAGTCTGGATGTCAAAAAGCAGATCCAACATACAAGAGAAAATGGTCAGGACTGCAAGACATGGTGCAACGACTTTTGGCATTTTCCAAGTCTGGTGTGTCTCCAGTCAAAAAACTCAAGATGATGGCCAAAACCTTGCAACTGGAGCCACACCCTTTTTATATCTGTCAGACACATTGAAATTGAGGTGGAGGCTTCAATCACATGATTGCAACCACCATCTTTGACTTATGTCTCAGTTGTCTTAAATATCCCTTCCTTCTGATTCTTATCATCAGTATTTTCTTGTATTTCTTTCCTCTTCCCCTATGCTCACCAAATGTCATGCAATTTGAAAAATATACCTAATTTAGAATAAATGGAGTTTTACATATACTATTGCCATGGAGTGAGGCATTTTGTTTAAAATGTAAGAAAACTCCAAATATTAAAATATTAATAGTCATAGACAAGTATTAATCTTGTTCATGGTGTACTTATCTGACTTATGATTGCAGAATATACAACACAATAATTTGCATATTTATTGAAAACTCGATCCTAATTTAGTTTTATTTCAGGAGGGCCTACTGCCTTGTAACTGCAAAATGGGAGGCATAGATGCTGGAGAATCATAGCAGCACATAGAACTCTGTTTTCCTTATTAAATGGAAATATCTCCATACTATAATTACCTGAATTTCATACATGATTTTACTGGCTCCTTCCTTATGATCAGTTACAATAAGTAAAAGCTCAATTCCATGGATCTTTACCTATATAAACATTAATAGTTTTATTAATCCAATTCTGATTATTGAAATAAACTAATCCTTCCCTCCTGCAGTATTCTTTTCAAAAGTTTAAAAATTAAATTGAGCAATCTAAAATATTTTAAAATGATAAGCAAAAAAGCAATTAAGAAAAGTGCAAAGTATATAAACAAGGAGTTTATAAAATAAGTACATATTCAGTACAAATCCTAGGGTAATTTATCTTCTTGGATGTTCACCAGAAAGATGTAATTTACTTCTATATAAGCTAATGCTTTTCAATGGTCTGTAAAAGAATGGTTGAAGTCAATGTAATCTCAAACCCAAAATAGCTTAATTTTAAATTAAATGCTATGTTAGATTTATTTTTAAATAGAAATTTGTTGTGTGCATTGAGACATACTCTCACAACTTCATTGTCATTCTTTCTACTGAAAGAATTATATGTACTTTTCAATTTAAACTACAGAGTATTCTGGCAGCTTTTAGCATATACAAAGCTTTTCTGGTATATCCCATAAAACTACAAAGTTTAGTAATATTTAATAGAATGATAGTAGATTGGAAAGGCAATTGAGGAAAAAATTGAGGAAAAAACGACAAAAATCCTGGCCAAAGAACTAAACAGAGGGATACTGAATTTTATATGGCAAGGTAAAAGGCCCAGAATAAGCCTTAAAAGCCTGCAAGAACCAAGGACTAAGGGTGGCTTTGGCCTTCCAAACTGGGAACTATATTACCAGGCAACAGAGCTATTCTGGGTTAAAGAGTGGATACTATTGAGAAATAAAAGACTCTTAATTTTAACCTCGACCTACAGATGGGATGGCACACATTCCTAGGCTATGGGAAGCATAAGATACACTCATACTTTCAAAATCACTTCATCCGGCAGGGGAGGGGAGGCTCTTATAACTGTTCGGAAAATGGTCAAAAACAAATTATATTATTTATTTATTTATTCATTTGTCGATTTATATACCGCCCTCCTCCCTATTCAACAATAGAGGCACACACTAAGCCAAACTTAATTTACTTTGAAAAAGTCTAGACTTATAAAGACATCAGGGACCCATCAGGGGACTTAAAATTAAGGGAGGAACTTAAAATGCAAGGCATCGATCTCTCCTGGTGGGAATATCTGCAGATAAGCTCCACATTTACCTAAGACATTAAAAAACTGGGTATTTATAAAAAGCGGACAGAATTCGATAAAATACTGTTAAGTAACAACACAAAACTGGTTAGGAAAATTTATAATTATCTAACCATAATAAAATTGGAAAAAGAACAAATTAAAGCCAATGAGCAAAAATGTAAAACTAATATAGGACAAGTAATTAACCAAGATGAATGGGAGCAATTGTGGGAGCAAAATTGCAAGATAATCAAATCCGCTGCCTACAAAGAAAATCTTTAATCGAAAAGGACATCGAAAATGTCCTTTTCGATGGCACATGTCCCCAAATAAATTAGCCAAGATGACAAAAAATAAATAAATGTTGGAAATGTAAGACTGAAATAGGCTCTTATTTCCACATGTGGTAGACATGTAAGCATGCCAAAAATTATTGGGGAAGGTTAGAAGGAAGAAGGAAGAAGGTAAAGATGGAAAGAGGGGTAAAAAAAGGTAGAGAACTGGCCAAAAAGAAAACAGAAATAAGACAATCACGGTAGAGATTCAGCAAAAAGACTAGGCTAGCGAAGGGAAGAATCCAGTAGAAAGTTAAAGCTAGTTGGAAATAGAAATATCAGAGGGGGAAAAAGGAAAGATAGAAAAAAGGAATTAAGAAGAGAAAATAGGTAGGAAGAGGAAGAGAAAGAATAAGATGTAAAGAAAGATAAGGGAATCTAAGAGAAGGGGAAGGATAGAATGCGAAGCAACCATTGTACAGAAAGTTTCAAAGTAAGAGCAGTTATAGAACCTAAGAATTAATACCTAAAGTACTGTCGTCTCATAAGGTTATAAATCAAACGAATATGTAAATTACAAAGAACAACACAAGTCATGCAAATAAGTCGATGATTGAAAAACCTGAAACCACAGTCCAAAACAAGGGAAAACAAAATGAAAATGCAAAAACAAAAAAACCCTATAGAAAATGGATAAGGAAGGGTATATAAAATGTATTGAATGAATAAAAATGATGTAAATAATGTGGATACGATGTAACAGCATGGTTTCTAGTTTGTATGATATGAATTTTAAAAAATAAAGGTTACTAACAGCTCAAAGTATTCTTTATATAGAAATCTGGCTTCTGCACCTTTGTGTGAATTGTATTTTCTCTTTCTGAGTAAACAACAGAAAAAGAGGAATTAAAAAAATGAATATGTTTGCTCCCTTGAGTTATTTGGAAAAATAATAAAGGCAGGATATAAATAAATAAATGAAAATGGAGTTTGGCCATTGCTGCTGGTCATCCTCCAAATAAACACTGAGGTTCTATTTTTGCATCAAGCATCCAATCCTCTCTTGTTTAGCTACCTGTGGCTACTTTGCTGGCTACCACTGAAAAGCAAAGTGTGTCCTGCCGCTCTAGCATGGATCAGCCAAGCACCAATCAAAGCTAATACTAGCCAGGCCCAGCATAGCCTCATCTCTCTTCTCTTATTAAGTTAAAGTCTGTCACCAGGTTGAACCTATTGAAGGGAGGCCACAACACAGAAGCAAGGTTTTGTATGTTTTCTTCTTTCTTCTTATTGCTGTTTTGTGTTCCTTGGACTCAGCTAAAATACCAAACTCAGGATGATATTTTAATAGACCTGAGAACACAGAATTTTGCAAAATATAAGGAAGGTTGCAGGGCAACAAGAGGACAGCATGAAATGTGTCTCAAAAGAGTTTTGGTTGTTTTCCCAGTTTGTGAAAGATTGTTTACAAATTAAAAGCTAGTTGAATGTTTGCTGGGCTAAGGGTGGATTTAAAATGTTAAAGATTTAGGTTCCAGTAGTAACTGTATGCTGGTCTTTTGAAGCAAAAATAACAGAATCTTGCTGTGCTTTAAAGACAAATTGCCTTGTCATTTACTGCTTTCTGGTATGACCTTTAGCATGTTATTCAAGAACTAGCCATACTAGATCAGAGCAAAGAATCTAACAAAGGTAGCATTTTTTCCCCAAAAGATGTTAGTCAAATGTCTCCAGGAAATATATAAAAGGCCATTCTGCTTGTTTGTTTTAGGATTTAGTTTATTTAGTTAGTATAACCTTGCCTCTCTTCCATCATAGAGTCAGAACCCTGGCTGAATGAATGTAAAGGCATCAAGCTAGTCTTTGCAATATAAGCCTTAATCTGAGGGAAGCGATTTATTAAAATTAAAGAAATTTATTAAAGTTAAATAAATAAACATGATGCATATACTTATGATTGTGGCTATATTCATGATTAAGATCATGGTTTGTCGATTGCAGCTGATATGTACATGACAAGATGAATGTACTTTATGACTATGAATGAATCTTTGATTGTAATCACAGTTTGTTTATTGTATGTATTTAGATATAGAGCATATACACCAGAGACAAATTCCTTGTGTGTCCAGACACACTTGGCCAATAAATTCTGATTCTGGTAGATAAGTCAATTTGGAAGGCATGTTTCTACCGCTAAGCTTTGGCAAAAGATAAGTGTAGTGTTGGTGTATTAGCCACCCTAGTAGCCAATATGCAATTGTCTTATATTTAAAATGGCAGAACTGGAATTCAGGAATTCAAATTCAAGTTCTATTCAGGGAATAATTAGAAATAAGCAGACGGTTTTGTCCCTCCTCCTTAGAATATTCTCATCTTAATTTATTGAGAGATTCATGTGATTATTGCTTTGTAAATAAATTTGTTCTTGTTCCTAAATATTAAAAATTATTTTCTCAGGCAGAAAAGATTGTGTTTATGGTGAATTAAAGTATACTCAAAAAATGTTGCTATACTGAAAGCTGATTTTACCATTTGCATAAATATTGCATAATATGCACCAGGAGATCACCTGATTACTCCCTGCCTGTTCTTTTCTTAATCACTGGGTTCATTGTTTTTCAATTCTACACAATCATCAACAGTGTCAAACCCTGTCCTTGTTTTAGAGAGAAGATATTGCAGATGCAATCTATTTCTACTGGTTGTTAATATTATGCATGGGTCAGTTTCTTCAAGTAGCAGTCTATAGACAAAAAATAGAATTTGGTCACTTTGAGTCCTGAGATGTATAGGCCATACCCAAAATAATAGGTCAAACATTACATCAAACAGGTGAATTCAAAATCATAGGGCAAAAGTTAATAGATACAAAATAAGCACGATATCAAATAATACTAATCCAGAATCAGTTATCATCTGGGAAATTCTAAAATTCTAATTATATAATGAAAGTATAATATTCTACTTCTCTCCTTATAAATAAGCCACTGAATTTAATGGGCTATACTCACAGATACAAATGTATAGTAAAGAGGTGTAACTATGAGCTGGAGTAGCAAACATTAAAAATAGGTCAAATTAACTAATCCAGGAAAAACAGTTTCTTTGAATAAAATAACAAATCAATACTAAAACAGACAGCAAACACTCTTGCACTAAAGCACAGGAATTTAAAATTGTATATTCCTTTAGAAATACATTCACAATAGACCTAAATACAGTTACCAAACACCCATTTTTTTCATTCCTACAGTACAACCATATTACAGATACTGTAATTTCAAAGGATGACAGTGCTATCAAAATTGCATTTTGATCTTAGGCTACTATTCTTTAATAATACTCTGGGTTTGGGAAAAAAATATGAACTTAATGAGACCTCAGTGTCTTTTCTTAGGAATACCATTTGCTTTCAGAAAATATTATATTAACCCTGGACCTCAAGAGATAGGGAAATAATCATTTAAAATATGTATATCATGTACTATGAATCAATATCTGTCTTTGCCTCACCAATAAGCCTGTTCTCTTTTCCTACTAGAAGAAGGACCTTGGTGGTGCATCACACATCTTTCCAAATTGCACTTCCTTATTATTAAATGTAATAATAACATGTTGCTAATATATCATCCAAATTGCTGTTTCAGTGGAGAATATTGTTCTTCCCTACCTTGGAAACTAATAGTAAATCTGGTGGTCATATGAGGGGGGAAATGACAGCTTTTCTAACAAAACCTGTCTCTAAGATTAGACTGTGCTGAAGAACAGACAGATTGGTAGGACAAAGACAAATGTACTATATGTCCATTGTAAACTACAGGAAAAGAAAGGAATATCTTACCAGAGATTTCGACTGATGTCTTCCAAAGACTTTTGAAATTAAGCTAAATGTTGCATAAAATTGTTCCGATAACTACAGCATTGCTAAGGTAAAAATTGTTTCACCTACCTCATAAACCTTTTAGGGTGCAATTCTATATCCATTTACTTATGAATAAGCCTCAATGGAATTTGCTTCTGCATAGGCAGGTGTCCAGTGCTACTGTTCATTCTTTGGGGTAATCAGCCATATGGATAATGGCACCAGTAGACAATGGATTTTCAGAAAGGGTTTGATTAAATTCTTCTCCAAAGGCAAATGTATCAGTTGTGAAAGAAGAGGAGAGCTCTTCTAATCTAGTCATCAGTTGAAAACCAGGAAACAGGATGACTAAATAATTCTCACTAGAGAGCGGAAAAAATAAAAATGGATATATTGTACCTGATTTGTTTAATTTACTCAGAAAAAAAAATCACTGAAATAACGATGAGCAATAAAATGTCTACTAATGCAGCTATATATTGTGAAGGGGAAGGGAAAGAGAATCAATCTACAGTATTACTTTATTATAGGGCATGAAATGGTCAGCTAAATGCAAAAAAGTTATACAGAGAAAAATAAGCAGTAAAGAAAAAAGGGACCCCAAAACATGTGTGAAAGGGGAAAAAAAACCTCCGTTCAGCAAATATCTTAAATCCATATTTAAATATAAAGTGTAGCAGATAGTAACACTCATAATATATATATTGTATTGGCTTCTCCAATAGTATAATATGTCAGGATTGTTTCTGGTCTAGAAGAGATACTCTTGTATATCATAAGCTCTCATCTTACACTTGAGCTACAGATATTTGCCACTATTACACTCTTGCATATACAAGTCAAGTGTTGATCAGATAGGCACTGCATCACAAGTTCACCTGAGATCTGCAACCATAGACAAGTATTTCAAGTATCTTCCTGTTCCACTTGATATTTTCTTACAAAACATGTTCAAAATATGTTTAAAAAGGCTCAAAAAGAGTTAATAATGAAAACAAATTGGTAATTTAATAAAACTAGGAAGATTTTCGACCCAGAAGACCTTTCAGACAATTTCTCAAGTTTCTTTTATTTGATTAATGATAGAATGTAAAACCTGAATAGCTACTATACTTAATATTTGACATAAATCGCATCTCATTTACAGAAAAAAATAAAAAATACTAGATGCTTGTATTACTTTTATGACACACCTTTCTCTTTCAATCTACATCAAATCTCTACTAGATGTTGCAAATTTTCATGTACTGGGGAGTCCAGTGTCATCAGGATGTATTACTATGCATGAAATGACTTGCACTTTGTGATCCTGTAAAAGACCACAGATGTGGAACAAATGTCGAAAGATAGCCACTGTATGTATATGTTGACATATTGTTTAGAAGCCTCATTTATTGTGAACTATTGTGAGCTGTGACTCAGATCTAAATTTGGGGATAATTATATTTCCAATGTTTCTCTTCTAATAATTTTCAAAATTTGCCTGTTCCAATATTTGCTTGTGTTTGTCATATTGTATAGTTATGGAGGTTATTCATACTTCAAAACTATACAATATATTTACAGTATATTTTCCTCTTACATTATGGTTGGTCACACGATCAACCAGATGTTTAGACTAGATTTGACATTTTTGTGCACCTATTGAGTGCTTCCCAAGGATTTGGGATAGGCAGATGTTGCTTAATAATATTAAAAGTATTGTCACAAGATGTATTCCGCCGTGCCCTTAAGACACACTTTTTTGTTCAGGCAGGTCTTGCCTAGCCCTGCCCCCCTCCTCCATTCCCGTTTTAATGAATTGGATTTTAAATTGGTTTTAAGAATTTGTCATTTTAATATTGCCATCATATAATATTTACTTTTAATTGTGTTTTAACTTCATAGATTTTTGTATTGCATTGTTTTATTGTTGGCTGTGAACCGCCCTGAGTCTGTTGCACCGAAAAGGACGGTATATAAATTAAATTATAATAATAATAATATAGTGCTATATAATTATTTTGACTATTACTATTATAGACTATTCCCTTATTTTCACTTATTTTCAGGTCAGAAAAAGGACAACAAATTGTTATGCACTATATGTCTTCCTTTCAAACCCTACTTTGCTCTCACCTGGTCAACAAATGTGATCTTTATCATGACAGTGACAGCGTCTGGTGTTGAATGACTTACAGGGGTATATTTGAGTACAATGCAACTTTCACCTTTTCACCTTCCAAGAGCACAAAAGAAAATAAACAAATTCTCTCTTCTTTTTTTTCTAGCAGCAAATGGACTGAACTGTCAACCAGGAAGGAATGTGAGCTCATACCTCATATCTGGGTCTGCCCTGAACTTACTATCTGCCTTTACAGGTGGTCAGTCCTAATGCCATTTCCTCAATGTCAGCATTTTAAAATGAGGCACATATGATGGCAATTAATTCTAATGGATGGATGGCATTCTAAAAGTTATGCTGAAAAAAAATGCAAAGGTCGCATAGCTCTCTGTGGTATGGCTTTGACTTCCTTTCGGGAAGCTGTTATAAAACAGCAGTGTAAATGAAGGAGAAAGTATTGTGTGGACTTCTTTATCATTTTAAACTAGGTGTGCCCAACATTTTGGCTTGCCTGGGCTGCCTTGAGTGAAGAGGAATTGACTTGGGCTGCATATAAAATATGTAATATAATTAATGTAGCTTCCTTTATATTTTTGATGGGGGGGGTGTCCTGTGGGGCCGCATTATTAGCCGTCCAGGGCTGCATGTGACTTATGGGCCATGAGTTGGACAGGCTAGCTTTAAATCATGGCATATAGCTCCTTCAAGCTTATTCGATATTGGGTAGCGAATTCATTTCCTCTAATATGATATATGGGATAGTCCCATAAATAAAGGACACGTTCATAATAGCAGGAACAAAAAAATATATATGAATATGCATTACATACCAAGTTACTCATTTTTGTTTGTAACTCTGAGAAAGGAAAGAGTCATGACTAAACAACTAATAGATGGTTTTGTCCTCTAGGCTGTGAACACAATACTGATTGATTATGTACCATCCAGTCATTGTCAGAGACTACTTAGATTTTTTTCCATGATAAACTCTCCCTAAGCTGGTCTTTCAGGTTTTTTTCAAAGGTGCACCCATCATTGTTGTAAATAAGTCCATCTGCTTTGCTGCTGGTCATCCTCTTTCCCTTTTTCCTTTCCCTTTCCTCAGCATTAGAACTTTCTCCAGAGAGCTATTGTAGGTCTTTGCATAATGTGTGTGAAATAGACTAATTTGAGCATGGTCATTTTTGCCTCATTTTTTGAAAACTCTAGTATTGGATAGTTATATTTCTATCCTTTGAAAGACAAAGCCATTCTTATTCAAGTTATTATCCAATCTCAGGTCAGAATTCTTTGTTAACTTGTTTTGTAACCTTCCATTTTATGCTGGCACTACGATGTGTGATCATTAAATTCTGAGACTGTACTTGCTGTGGGGAAATGGATCACACGATTGTCATGTGCGAACAGCAGTGATGAATAACAACCTTGAGGACAAGCTACACAAAGTTTCCAATCACTAACTTCACTGAGTTCTGTGTTACAGACATTTTGGTTAGCATGTGCATCCACACATTTATAAAATAAAAAAATATCACCAATGGAAACTCATGGAATGTTGAATGGATGCTTCATGATGACAATGGACCAGCTCACAGAGCTCTAGCAACATGTCAGTTTTGCGCCCGTAGCCACATGATCATCGTTCCTCATCCCCCATATTCACCAGATTTAGCCCCCTGCAATTTCTTTCTGTTTTC
>JANHFO010002642.1:38692-52509 GCA_032468095.1 Pareas carinatus
TCCCCTTGACCTTCAGATCTCTTCCACCCTGACCTAACCATCCTGAAAATTCAACCCTGCCTCCTGTTTCCATTTCCTCCACCCCCCTCCCATCCCAACCCATCCTCCCCTGACCCCTTAAAACCTTACCTAAAAATTTATTTATTTAAGTAAAATAGAGGAGACTAAAAAAGCAATTAACAGCAAAGGAAGAGAAGAAAAATAATAATCCTTTGTACATTGATAGTTCTGTGTAAATCATGCCAGCAATATAGTATTGTATATAATGCTATATATACATAATGGAATGGTGTGCTGAAAAGAAAGTTCTAGGATTTACTTGTAAAAGGGATTGAGAACTCCCTTGAAATTGTAATCTGGGGACAGTGTAGCACTGCAGGCTTCCTTCTGCTTTATTATCAGTTTAACTGTTTCTTCTATAAAAGTATATTTGAAATGGAAATGGGTAAAAGTGTTTATGATTGTCAAAGATTCCTGCTGTAGATCCCCCAAAGTAGCAATTGCCTCTGGTTCTGAACCTACTGAATGGTTCACAATCCCAATCTATGTACAATCATGCAATCTATGATTTGTAGATGAAACGTTAGCTGCAGAAGCCCTGCGTCAAAAATCTCAGATTGCTTATGATAATTAGTCCCAGTTATTGATGGAGAACACATAACACTTGCACACAGAGCAACACTTTTTATTATTACATCACAATTAGCTGCTAAATAAAATCAAATTCCTAATTGGGTAAGGCTGTGTGTGTCATGATGCCCACACTACTGGCTGTTCAGCTCAGCTGCTAATTCCAGGTCAGTGGCTGCTCCCTGGACTAGGAATGCAGGAGAGCAGCATTTACCAAACTCATATAATTTTTGGTCATTCAGTTTATGCAGGGAAACTGAAAATGTGACTGTTTATCAAAAGAAGATTGACAGTGGTTACTATTGCAGCAGAAAGTTATTGGCACACAGATAAACAACTGAAAATAAATTCCAAAGTCAATCAAGAACCTCCTTAGAAAATCTGTACTGCAAAAGATCTTTTCAACTACCACCTTTGGGAGCATCAAAATGGCTTGTCAGAAAGCATGAAAGAAAAATGTTGGGGACGTTTTAAATTGTCCACCGAAGACTGATAATGTTAAATGAGATGGACATGGGCCACTTTCTCTGCTGGTGTGTGAATGTTATTCTACAAAAATGGCTTGGCCCAACTACTAATCTAGCTGCTGCATTTTGTATCAGCTCTAACTTCTGGATTGTCATGAAAAGAAGCCACAGGCAGAACACATTGCAGTTATTCAGCATAAAGGTGTAATCAGAGATGGAGTCACTGTTGACAAGGCTTCCTCATCCAGTTTGGGGTATAGTTTACACACCAGATATTGCTGGGGAAATGGCCAGCCAGCCGCAACATCCACCTGCTGTGTTAGCAGGAGCACTAGAGGCTCTTTGACTGTTAGACCAGCTGCAACTATATAAAGAGGAAACATTAGGACCAATGCTATTGGATAGCATGATATCCCCCCCATCACAAGTGATACCAAACTCTCTCCTGAGATGAACCTCAATGATGCAATGTCTGACTCAGAGAAAACCTGGCTTTGCTTCAAGGAAGTACTACAGCCCCATTCTTCTGTGTTGCAGTGCATCAAGAGAACTGTAAAGTCTTATTGATGCCCTCACCTCCTTTCGTGCTTTCCCCAAAGCGGCAAAATTCAGGGGAATAGGATTTCTAAGAACTTCCTAGCTAACATGAAAAGTACCTTTGCTTTTCTCCATGCTCTCTGCAAGGCAGGTGGAAATTTACTCTAATGAAGACCAGGTTTCATTTAAGAAAGACATGGCGTAGTTAGTCACTGTTTTCCAAGTGCACATGTAAGCCTTATATCTAGTTCAGCTAATACCTAGCCTCTTGTCTTGCAATTTGAATGCAATACTTCCTTATGATTTAATAAAAAGACACAATAAATAATTAAAACTGCTATTTATTTATTTATTGCCTTACTTTTCATTCAGGGGCAGGTGACATTCTTTTCCTAGTTGTCTCCACAGCATTGTTGTTATAGAGGTTGGGCTGAGAGAGAGCAACTGACCCCAAGTCACCCAATGAGCTTCATTGGCTGATGGAAGACTTGATTCTGCGTGATCCCAAGGACAGTCCAATATCCTAAACATTACATTGACTTACTTCCTAGCCTCATTTTAACATCCTCATTGGATTTACCTTTGAGTAAACCTCCTTGGAAGATTTGTAATCTTCCTTTTCCTTCCTTCCTTCCTTCCTTCCTTCCTTCCTTCCTTCCTTCCTTCCTTCCTTCCTTCCTTCCTTCCTTCCTTCCTATCCCATCTCTGTACCCTGTCTAGATAGAAACAAAAGCAGGTGCTATTGTATCCATACTTCATTATAAGAAACCCATAGAATGACCAATAATGAAGGAATATGGTGCGGAGCATTTGTAATCTGGATTCTACTTAACCTAAAAAAAACCTTTGTATTTGAATTATTAGAAAATATTAGATAATAGAAAAAAGGGAGATTGTAACCATAGTGATAATTGTAGTTCTATTTGCTGCAAAGGAAATTAGAAGCTTCTTTTTTCTATTTATTTTTATTTTTTCTTACAGTATGTTTGTTCTTTTCTTTGTTTCTGCTTTTGTCCTTTCTTTCCCTTCTGTACT
Organism: Pareas carinatus; assembly: GCA_032468095.1. Classification (NCBI taxonomy): domain Eukaryota; kingdom Metazoa; phylum Chordata; class Lepidosauria; order Squamata; family Pareidae; genus Pareas; species Pareas carinatus. Next base: position 41,362 of record JANHFO010002642.1, read on the forward strand.
TTGTGTTGGTTTTTAAACTTTGCTCTAAAACAAGAGAAAGCAAGAGAGATGTAGGGCTCCAAATCTAATGCATATCTTGTTCACTTTTATACATCTATTAATTTTACCCCAGCAGCTCCAGGCACAAATTTGCAGGCAGGCTAAATCCACCTTAGACTTGAGCAACCTGGAAAGAAAAACAAAACTCTGTGCAACAATGAGGGAGCCCTGGGGAAGTTTTCTGTGGCCTCCTGGATTAGCTCCCAAGAGCTCTGTCTCAATATGCAACTGCCTAAGCTGCTCATCAATCACCTCTAACGCCCAGGGGGAAAAGGGGCTTTTCCAATGCAGCTACTTAGCAGCTCTGAGCTGTTCTGCCTTTGCTGCCATCTCCTGCTTTTCTTTCCCTCCCACCAAGTAAAAAGATAGGGAAATCTGCTACCCCAACTGATGCTAAGGAAGAAGGAATTGTGAACTCCTTCACTAGGAGTAAGAGATGCACCTCTCTGGAGTACAAACTGCTGCACTCACGTCTCAAAGAGAAGATAAACTAATGCCTCCACAATCATATTGTAAGCTTCAAGCTCAAAGTTCCTGTCTCTTGATCTCTGCATGGTTTATGGCAAGCGAGAAGAGCAGATATGGAGACCAAGGCAGGCATTATAATCAGCCTTTACTGCACAGTACATTGCAAGTGTTGTGTCATTTCATTCTTTTTATTTCAGAGGTCACAGATTTCCCTCCTCACTTCCCCCCCCCCAGGCTGGCACAAATATTTTTTGTGACAAAGCTTTCAAAGGCTGCTCAGCTGTTAACCTGCTTGATTGCTTAGCCCTCTATCTAAGCTGATGTTTCATACAGACTTCCATGCATTGGTCCACTGTGCAAGAAACGATTCTACGGATAAATGCCATAAGGCTGGAATCAGGTACTGGATATGTTGACAAGCTGTCCCTTGGGATCCCAAGTCAGCTCAGTTTCAGATATCTCTACATAACTGTATTGGAATACATTGTTCTGGTTCTACAGCTTTCACTTTCCACTGTTGTTGGACTAAAACTCTCGTTATCTCTAATCATCAGGAGAGATAGATTTATTTTACTCAGAAATCATTAGGGAATAATTGGGAGCCACTGATCAATAAAGTCTCAGATCAAAGAACATGGTCATGTTGATTAAGATAAACATTTCCACTAGTTGTAGAAAGAGGGAGAAAATATTATTGTTATTATTATTGACTAAGGAAAAGCAAATTGAGACTGAATAAGCAAAAGTGTAGAGAATATCTTGCAAAACTTTTGCAAGTTATAGAACTTTTATCCCCTTTATGACATAGAAGGTTTCAATGACCATTGTTTTAGAGTGGGAAAGGGTTCTGTGGAATTCCGTTAAGATATGTTAGTAGTTATTTAGATAGCTTCTCTTGAACCGATGACTATTTCTACAATAATTAATTATTATTTTTGATCAATTTATGCATTTACAGTTCCCATTGCAGCAGCAAGGGACATTCTTCTTTGGGGGAAAATAGTTTCCAAGTGCTTAAAAACTTAACTTCATGAGAAAAAAATCCTGGAAATCAGAGCCTCATTTTCCTAGATACAATAAATGTGTAAAAGCATGTAAAGTCTTCTAGATTATAAAGATTATAAAATATATTATGGCATAAACTTCCATAACCTACAGACTGTATGAACATAGATTGGCTATCCTCAAATGGTTGATATTGACAGATAAGTAGATTAAGGAGAAAAAAGAATTATGAAAATAAAAATTTGGAGGAAAAGGATGTAACACACAAGAGAATTGGTAGGGGTGCAGGAGTAAAGATTTAGCCAAAGCATACATTTCTGTGTAATGAGCTTGCTTTACTATTTGAATAACCAGTTGTTTTGCAATACATGCAATATCTCTGGTTGCCTTAACCTAACAAGGATTTCTGAAGGTCAATTGCACCCCAGAAATCTGAGTAGACTGAAAATGCAGAGGAATTAACTGTATGGAATTTGGTCATGTTGGTTAGGGGTTGAAGGGAGTTTAGAGGGCATTGGGCTGCCTAGCCTAGCTTAGGTAGATCATACCAGTTCTGTGACTTCCATTTTCTTTGCTGAAGAGTTCTTTTTTAATGAGTGGGAAGGAGGAGGGGAAAACAGGACACAACAAATAGGAAGGAGAAAAAAGTGAAAAATAAGACACAGAGGGGAGAAAAGTTGACAATCATGTCAAATTGCAAAGTGAGGTTGAAGGTGTGATCCAAATGTGAAAATATTGGATACTAAATAAGTTGAACATATTGTAACACAAAACTGTAAACTGAACTTAAATGTTATTCTGAGTTTCTTCCATGCTGGCCATTCTCAAACATTGTTTTTCATGGTTTACTGTTATATTATTGTTCTCTGTGGAGAGGTTTGATTTCATGCCAGCAGAGACAGAATTTATTCTCTTCCTTGCACCATGACATGTTTATGTTTGCTTATTTGTCCATACAAATTTCCTCCCATAGCAGATCTATACCAGTTCAAGGGCTCGTGTTTTTATTCAAGGGCATGTCTGAGGACCAGGAGAGCTAGGCAATTTCCTAGTCTTTAGCTTTCTGTGGCCCCTCCCGATAGTACCTCATTTTACCTTTCCTAGTAAAATAATTATGATATGGGATGAATGGAGGCTATGAAGCAGTTTCTTAGGTCAGGTATCCTTCTCGGTGAATAGATTTCTCCTGCCAAGTTTACCAGCTATGCATTTTTGGCAGTAGCAATTGTAATCTAATCTTAATCAAACTGAGAGCCACTAGGTTAGTGAGATCTATAGTAAATCATCATATCATATATGTGTTGTGATGGTACACAGACAGAATGGCAACTGGTGCCCAACTTCCAAGCATCCTGAATCCCAATCTGTATGTGAAGCCAAACGCAATCTACACACACACACACACACACACACACACACACAGAGTCTCTCTCTCACACACTCTCTCTCTCTCTCTCTTTCTCTCTCCTGCATCCATTTATTCAACATTTGAATCATATAACTGAAGACCACACATATAGATATGCAATTCCCTAAGCCTCTTGAAGATGCCAGTTAGGTGAAGAAGGCAGCAAGCACAATAGGCAGGAACTGAACCTCCACAACCTCAGATTATGATGTAAATTTGCTCTTTATTACATTGTACTTCTTTCATCTAAGGGAGCTGTGTTAGCCTTGGGACATCATTCAAAAACTGGGGATGAGAAGAAAACTTGCACTGGATCAGTGCTTCTCGATTTGTTCTCATACCACAACTTGGGTAGATCAATGGGTAAATCAATGATAACTTATCTAAACCTTAAAATTTACTGTAAATGACAAATATAACACCAGAATTCCAGTAAACATTCACATGTTCTTCTCAGAAAAAGCATATTTCTTTTTGTTTTCAACATGGCCGAACTGAGGATTTTCTTTGATAGAATGATTGCTAGGATGTAAGGTGCAAAAGACTGAGAATCAGTGCTCTATTATCACTGAGATCTTACTGAGCTCTCCAGGACACTGTTGTTACCATTACACTATATTACTATTATTTGTGAAGGGAAAGCACAAATAAGATGATTTCTTCATCTGAGGTATCTTTTTATTGGCATAGTAAACCAGATTATTCAAACCAATAGGACACATTTTAATTGAAAAAGCTGAATTTTATTTCTTGTTTGCATTCCTTTCTATAAACTATTATATTTAAATTGTCTAATCTGTTGAGAGCTACATGTAAATGTGCAGTTTTTCATTTTGTAGAAAGTTATAACATTTAATTCTCATTTTTTTGTTGTTCTTGTAAGATGGATTTTATTGTAGTGCCATTTTGTGCCAAGAAAGCAATGTGATATTTTGAGATCATATCTATTCCATGCCAACATTAGTATCTCTTTCCTCAGGCCTGTTTTTCCACAGCAAGAATTTTATTCATTCCTTTTTTTTGTAATGGCTGAAAGAGTATAGGAGAACAAGTCCCTATACTCAGGAATCTTATAAAGTATACAGTAACTTAGAGAAATTGTGACAAGCAACACTTTGTGGTGGAATCACACTTTTAAGTGCAGTTACAATAGGTCATAGGAAATAGTGAGCAATGCATACCAAAAAATTCAGTTCTACATTGATTCATATTTTACTTTTTGAAGCTGAATAAGAAAAGAAAAACATTCTGCCCAATGAAATTAGTAAAATATAAACACAATTGCCATAATATGAATGCCACAGATATATTTAAATGGCAAAGACTCTTTTAAATCTACATGGACATGAAACTGTTTTAACATTGGTAATTCACAACACTGAAATTAATTTACCCTTTGAAGATATTTGTTTTTTTTAAAAATTGCTTCATTTACATTGATATTTGCATTTAATAAAATTAAATATAATATTGCTAATACTGCTTTCCAGTTGTGTATTTAAGCATTTCCCCTACTGTAACATTAAAAATTATCACTTGATAACAACTTCTAAAGGTCTTTAAAGCTGCAGTGAAAGTGTTTGGAGCCCAAGGGCCCTGGTTGCACATCTCTTTTCTAACTAAATCTACATCCTGGTTATGTCAGCTCACCTCACACCTGGGGGGCTCATGTGATTAAGATGAACAGAGCAAAGTAGAAGTTAAGAGAAATGTCATATTTGTATCATCCCATCCTTTCAGAATGTGGAAACAGTTCATCATGTAAGCCCTGACTTGCTTGCAGTCTAAAGCTGTATAATCCAGATGTAAGCTCTACTGATCAAAATTTAGATGTAGACTGAAACCTGCCATCTTTTGAAGTAACTCTTAAAACCAGAACTTGAATAACTGAGAGTTGGTGTTAGGAATGGCCCTCCTGTGTTAGTTTTTCCCAATCCCCTTTAAATCTCTTCTGCATATCATGGCATCATTGTTTTATGCTTCTACATGCCCATCAGGGGACAGTCAATTATACAGTGAAAGACCCTCAATTTAATGAAGTCATAACAAGTGGGAGAACTTAACTCTGGACTACTGGTTTTGGTGGTAGTCTGGTGGCCTATGTAAAATGAAGTTTTGCCCTTCATTTGTAAAGCTGAAAACCTGATTATCTTGGTCTGATTGATCTAGTCTCCGCCAAGCATACTGATTGCTTTTATTAGCTCTGCATCCATTTCTGCTGCCACGTCTACTTTAGAGTTTTACACACTGCTAGCCCTCGGGTTAAATTGCTCTGTCACATTTCAGCACAGCCCGTGTATCTTCAGCACTGTTCCATTATCTCTTAGCAAAATTCATTTTCCAGCTGTGATACAATCAGGAACCAAGTACTGTGTGCTCTTTTGCACCTTAAGGAACACATATACATTGCACACACGATAAGAAAAATCCTAGACTATGATGAAATGTAGACATCTTGAAAAAGTTTTCTTTAGGCAGGAGCAGAAGAAATCACTTGATATTTCTGGGAATGTGAAAAAAGGGCAATCAAATTTTAGAAGCTCTTTTTCTTTGCATTTTCCCAGCACAAAACAACATATCTCATATATGTGCAGCACTGAAGGTTATGAATTTTCTCAACTCTACTTACCTCTAACAACTATTGCTAGATTCTGATTTTCCCACTAGAAATGTAAACTGTAATTAATTTAATTTCAAGTATAGTTGCTAGCTAATTTCTCCTGAACCACCATGCAAATACTACTGCTACACGATGCCTGGGCAGTGGAAGCACCCACCCAGCGCCCATGCTCCTTGACACCAAGTCCGCTTTTTGGCAGCAGCATTCCCGTCGCCTTTTTCCTTTGGACTCTTCACCTCTATTCCTCAGAGAGCCAGTGCTGCTTGCCTTGCCACATGCTGGCGGAGTTCCTCCACCTGAGAAATCCGATCACATGCAAGGGTGGCAATTGCAAGGGATTGTGCTTCAGGAGAATGGCCACATGGACAGAGAATATTTCTTGTGCTCTGTATGGGAATGAGTACGACATTGGTTTGATCTCTTTTTTACCATTAAAAAATTAGAAATACCTCTTGGATCAAACCAGAAATTATCTGAAATTATATTCTTTAGAGGTAATTAGTATGTGAAATATGACTTATAGATAGATAGATAATTTTACTGATGTATTTTTATTTTATTTAGTTCTAGTCATGTCTGAGAAGCTTAGAAGCCTCCTGAATGCTAATAGGTCTAAAAGCTAAACAAGAATACAGCAATGTAACTGCTCAATTGCCAAAAAACCAAAATTTGAGAAAAGTAAAGGCAACCAATTCCTTCTTAGGTAAAGTGTTTTCAGTGCGTACAGTTTAAAATCCTGAAACAGGATTGCTCTCTCTTACCCTGCCTCCCCCCCTCTCTTTTCCCCTCCCCTCTTTTCCCCTTTTTATATCTAATAAAAAGAGAGCAAACAGGTACAACATGCCTCATTGGGAATACCTGCCTGGATTGAACTGGATCAGTAGAGAATGGTGGGGATTTTTCTCATTTAATTATAAGAACTTTTCAAAATTCTCATTTTAAAAAAAGTAAACAAAGGATTCAACAAATTGAAGAAATAACTATTCTAAGACTAGTTAAAAGTTTTTTTTTTAAAAACTCACAGACAGACGATAGATTTCAAAGCTTTAAATAAATTAGTACATCAAATTTTATACAAACCCACATCTTCCAACTCTTTTGAGCGGGGGAGTAGGGGGGGGCAATGTGTAAACAATACTGTAAATCTAGGTAAGGAATCAGATCAGAAAACCTTGCCCAATGTAAACTGGTAAAGCTCTCCCATTTAGCCCTGTGAGATTGGAAAACATCGTCAAACCAGCACGGCACAAGCAGACTCCCTTTGCCCTGTTCCCAGGAACATCTAATTGCTTATGTGAGAAGAACAGGGTTGGTTTGTTTGTATGGAAGAATATTCACAAATCAGAAGTCACATCTGCAGCCTGAAGTGGTTATACCAAGAAAAAGCTTTTGTATCTTATTTGCCAAGGCAGATGATCTCAGAGCAGACTACAGGAAGTGCTTCTGTGGTGCTTCCAGCAGAGCTTGGCAAAATGAAGAGTCTTATTGATAAGCAAATGCTTTTTCACTCAGACTCAATGCCCCAGATCAACTTCCCCAACAGCTCAGGAGTCTGATAAATGGTCATTGTAAGTTTTCAACCCTGTCCTACACAGTCCTATCACACAGCTTCTCAAAATACTTAGATTTGCCAGTGTTTGCCAGTGACCTTTGCACCCCTTGATATATTTCCCTGCGAGCAGTGGAATATGTGGCTGTTACAGAAATGAATTGCGACAAGACTGCAACGTGATGTACAGCTAACTCTGTATCAAAGACTTCAGGCAGCTGTACAAGAGCCTGTTTTGTTTGTTAATTGCCTCAAGCTGGACGTGGAAGCAGGTCATTATATATATTAAGCCTAAGGAATGGCATTAAAATAAGCCCAGTGCATGCGGAAAGGCCTGTGATTGAATAAGTACCGTAATCCTTGCACTGACTACTGTAAGTCATGCCATAGTAGTAATCATAATGTCAGAGAACTTTGATAAACATGCTTACGTCTTAGGCAAGGGAGCCATTTCATTCTCCATGCCAACTTAATACAGATTTGTCATTTTAGTTGCAGGAAATAAAAGTTACGTCGGGGGGGGGGGAGATATATGTATATTACTTGAGAGAAGTAAAACTCTGCTCTAGACGTTATATAGAATTGCACTTTGATGTTATAAGTAAAACACATTTGACATATGATGAAAAGAGGCTACATGGAATACCCGACACTCATTCTTTGTTCTCTGTTTTTGCTTTTGGGAAAAAGAAAGTTCCTAATCTGCCAAAATGTGTCCCCCACTTTGACATTCTGACTTATATTCTCTACTTTGGTTAATAGGCTAAGCAAAATAAATAGAGGTTAGAAGACCAGTTCTTAATAAGTAAACCTACAGTCATAATATATGACATTAGGTTACACAGAATAATAATACCTTAGGGTTAGAGCCAATAAGGGAGATCAGGCTCCCTGGAATGAAGGGATTCATTATTTAAATATGAATGGTTTTTTTTCTTATTTAAAGGTATATGGATATGATTCTCGTGTTCTCACCATAAAAGATAGTTAAAATGTAACCACATACTATCCAAGAACCAATTTTAAAAATAAGTACATAATAGGAAGACAGGCAAGAGAAAACATTACTCCATCCATTGTGCAACTCAAGTCATAAACACTTCACTTCTTATGTCATTTTGAACGATTCTCATCTAAATATCTGGTGAGGTTTTCTGAACAATTTGGATATACATAGCCTCTCTTGTGCTTTTATTCCACTGTGGAACAAGTACTGTATTTTTTTTTCAAGTGTTTGGCACAGTTCTGTTATGGACTGATTATGTGCAATCCATGAATAGGATTGGAAATGCAAAGGCCTGGACTTCTGGCAGATGGTGCGGCATGGAAACAGGAGGCTCGGGGAACTTCCGAACCAAACCGTTTGACACCTTGTAGATCAGGATGATTCCAAGTTGATTCCGAGCCCTAAGTTGCTCCAGAGAGGCAACGAAGAAGAGGGAATGTTCTGTGGTCTCAGGGAAGGTGGTGACCACCCTGGGACCAAGAAGGGCCTGCAAAGTTGGCTGTCAAATGCAGCATTTAGCTGTAGACAAGCCAAGAAGCAAAAATGAAGTGGTTTGAAACCCAAACCACAAAAAAGAAACATGAAATCAACAAACAGCTACCTGGGTGGGTTCTAAAATTCCTACTTCAAAAATAATATTACCTGATTAAAAAGAAGATTTAAAAAATAATAATTTCCTGGAAAGAGGGGGGGAAATGGTGACTGAATATGAAAGGGCTTATTAACTACAAAGTATTTTGAACTGAAATAAAGATTCTAGAAAGAAGGAAACTAATTTTAACTAATATTAAGTTTAAAAGAAGGTTATGCTCCTATATTTTAATATTGAAAAAAAACATTTAAGATTTTTTTTGATGTCTATTTAAAAACAAAAGTGACACCCAGTGGTGAAAGTAGAAAGCCTGACCTTGAAAAGAACAGCTGTGAATTATTTTTTGGAACAAGAAAGTAAACATTTGGACTTATAAAGAAACAAAACTGTGTAAAACTTGTTGTAAAGTGAGTAAGTGCTAAGAAGAATATCTACATAAGAAATAATGACAGAACAAATGGAGAAAAACATGCAAGTAATGTTAATGACATTTCTACAATCCTTTGAGAAGATGATGAAGCAACAAGTTGAGAAAATTGATGTTGATCTTTAAAAGATTTTTCAAAAACTGGATGAACAAAGAAACAGGATTGCACAAAATTTAAAGGAAAGCGGAGAAGTTAGAGGAAAGTTGGATGACACAAAATTGGAGGGAACAGAAGAAAAAAAATCAGCAAATTTTTGGAGATTCAACTATATTCAAAAGGGAAATATTTGACTACTATATAAAGCCTCAAAAGTTGGTCAAGGAAAGGCAAGAGGAGTTAAAAATAAAGGTACGAACTACGCTGATTAAAACAATGAACAATAAAACTGGACAAATGAACAATGAAGCAGAGGGAATATATAAAATATATTTAAGGAGATATAACATTTCAACAGAAACACTTCTGATGTTTTTGAGGAAGACAAGAGGGGAAAGGCGGAGAAGATTGAGAGACGCAGACATAACACTGGATAAAAAGGAAATTCAAAGGCGGAAGATATGGAAAAATTTGGACAGATAGGAATATCGTAAATCAATGGAATCTAAACCCTAGAACCTTACTGGCAAATCAAGATACCAGCTCAAGTGACCATTGATATAATTGAAAAACTATAATGATAAGAATGTAAAAATTGAGAAATTTGAGGATATGTTATAAAATATGATATTACTTAATTGGTTTAGGATGTTTAAAATTGTCTTGAATTTTAAAGATAAAAATAGTATATTTTATATGAAAAATAGATCTGATAAGGATGTAAAAATAGAGGAATTTGAAACAGGATTGATAGAAAATTGATAAGTTTGTCACTGTGTAGTGATTTATTGTTGCAACAAATTGCAACAAATAAATAAATTTATATAGGATGCTTATAAAAATGTGAACTATCTATACGATTCAGGATGTCTAAAATCGATTTAAATGTTGAAAGATAAAGAACAGGAGATGAAAAATTGATAAGTTTTTTATGTAGTGATTTATATAGAATGTTTTACAAAATTTGAAACTATTTAAAAGGTTCAGGGTGTTTAAGATGGATTTAAATGTTGAAAGATAAATAAAAAATGGAGGACAAGATAAGATTCAAGGTGGAAGATATGGAAAAAACTTGGACAGATAAGAATATTGCATATGAATGCAATTTAACTCTAGAACTCTACTGGTGAATCAGGATAGGAGTTTAAATGATATAATTAAAAAACTGTTATGATAAGGATGTAAAAATTGAGACAAAGCATGAAATTATTTAGAAGGTTTAGGGTGTTTACAATGTATTTAAAAGTTGCATAGATGGTTAAATAAGAGATGGAAGGAGTAGGTGTGAAACTGTATTAGCATCTTTGATAAGCATTTGATGAAAGATATTTCAAATATATGTCCAGTTGATGGAAAGATTTAAGCATGTTGTTTCTTTTTGTTTAAAAATGAACAAAAACGTCTTGGGGGGGTGGAAGGAAATGCAAAGGCATGACTGACATTTGCATGCAGAAAAAAAGAGACACAGGAGTATGGAAGAGGGATTTTTCTATCTAAAAAGAAAATGACCTTTTGTCTACTAAGACTTAAGTTGTATTATATTCCACTGAGATCTCAAAAAAGTATCCATACTTAGATAGCATGCATATTTATTTGTCTTTGGTCCTTATTACAACCTGGATCCACAGTGTCTGATTCTGAATTTATCTCCTTCGTCTATTCTCAGCTCCATGTTAACAGTTATATTTCAATGAATATAGAAAAGATGTAAGAATTTTTAAAATAATCATTTCTTTAAAGTTCTACCATGTTTCCCCGAAAATAAGACACTGTCTTATATTATTTTTTGCTCCCAAAGAAGCACTAGGTCTTATTTTTGGGGGGGATGCCTTACTTTCAGGGAAACATGGTAGATCGCCCACCCCCACCCCCAAAAAACACCCAGACTCAGGCACTCCTTACCTGATTCAGAGGGCTGCAAAGAAATTGGGTCGGCT
>JANHFO010002642.1:86454-99229 GCA_032468095.1 Pareas carinatus
GTACACCGCCCTGGGTCCCTTCGGGGAGAAGGGCAGTATAAAAATCGAATAAAATAAATAAATAAATAAATAAATAATGTAGATAAGTCCATACTAAACTGTGTTTACTGTTAATAGTATTTGTTAGGTCAAGTTAGATCTACTCTATTTTTCTGTAATTCATGGTTGATGTTATAGAATGGAAAAGCAATTTTTAAAAAATTAAATAAAATTAAATAGAAACAAATAGATTGTGAGTTCCAGTCCCACCTAAGGCATGAAAGCTGGCTGGGTGACTTTGGGTCAGTTTTTCTCTCTCAGCCCACTGAAGGAAGATGCGTTAGGTATGAGTTGCCTTGCGTTGGTTTTAAAAATAATAAAGGCAGAAATTAAAAGCAAACCAACAAATAATTCAGTCAATGTCCCATTCATGATAGGGACAGTCCTGAAGTTAAAAAAAGTTCCCTTTGCTCTATACAAAAAGAAAAAAAATGGATTGTACTCCTCCATCCATTTCCCCCCAATATGAATCCTTCTAGACATTAACAACAACAACAAAAATCATCATAATGAAAGGAAGCTGCCTGGCTACAAAGCTGTCATTCTTGCTATATTAAAAATCCAATTGAAAGCTGTGAAAGTAGCATGATATACCACCAAGTTTGTAACTAGACACCTTTTCCATCATTTCTATGCATAGTTATAGACTGCAATGGGCAGTCCATGCTGAATGAGGTGATAAATTCTAAATAAAATTAATATTATTTTAGACCGAAGGACAGGGATTCACTTTAAGCACATTTTTACACTGCCACTATTTACATTGCATAATTGAAATACGCTATTTCTATGCAAAAGGGGTTGAGGAGGGGAAAAGTTTTTAAAACTTATGCAGCATCCTAGATTTTTATGCATCTATTGTCAATGGTACCCTTGCTCAATCAAACCAACATTCTTCTTAAAAGAGAAGGGACAAAGCATCCACAAGCTCTGCAGAGCTCCAGTACTTGTAGTTTATATTGCAGCTAATTCACAAATGAGATGGTTCATGTTCCAAACTCAGCTTTAGTTATGAGTTGCAGTGCTGCTTTGGAATTTGCAGCAAAGTTGGGCATGAACAGAGAATGTTAATTTGAAGCTCTGTAGCTGAATTGCAACATCCAGAGAACCAAATTCTCCATGGATGGCAAGTAAATGAAAGTAGAGGTTTGGGGAAGAGATAGCAAATTCATACCAATCATACAGATTGGTATGTTTACTAACCCCTAAAGGTCAGACAATGGAAGAAGGGAAAAGATTGAAAGGAAGAAAACTAGTTTGTGATGAGTGAGATGTAAAAGAAAAGAAAAAAAGAAAACTGGAGCTAGCAGGTGGGGACACCCTCTGTGGCCCAAAAATTGTGAGCGAGAGATGAAGGGGAGAAAGCATAAGGCTTTGTGCAAAGAATACCAGAGTAACAACTGACAGCTGAGTTAATATGGTACCTGAAGAGTTAGGGGTGAAGTCAAGCTGAGAAGCTCGCTGGAAAACTGGGGAGTAAAAATGTCAGAATGAGAGGGGCCAGACAGATTGAAGACCTGATGCATGAAGGCAGAAATAAGCAGCCAAGAATGTGAGATGTTGACAGGGACAATTATACTGAATGCATTTTTCAAGTTGAGAGAGGGAGAGATGAAACTTGAGCAACATACTACATCTTTTAAAGTACATCATAGTTTAATGTTGCAGAAAGTCACTAGTGTGCCTGTCTGCTACTTTTCACATATTAGATGTTGTTTCATAGAACGTACAGTTGGAAGGGACCTCGAAGGTCTTCTAGTCCAACTCCCTACTCAAGAAGGAGACCTAATATCATTTCAGACAACTGGTTGTCCAGTCTCTTTTTGAAAGCTTTTAGTAAGGAAGCACTCAAAATTTCTGAAAGCAAGCTATTTCATTGATTAATTGCTCTCACAGTTAGGAAATTTCTCCTTAGTTCTTGGTTGTTCCTCTCCTTGGTTAGTTTCCAATCGTTGTTTTTGTTTTCTTATAGGATGCCCCAGTAGGGAAACGTCCCTTCTTAGAGTACCCTTATGGAAAGATTTGATAGCAGCAATAATAATCTATGTTTGCAGGTACAGAAGAAACTCTTGGAATGTAGGGAGTGGAGTAATGAGAGGAAAGTAAGTTCTCCATCTTAGGACAAGTTTCTATGTTGCTTTTATGTTATAGATGAAGCTACACATAGAAATGCTTGTAGGTTTCACTCAGAAGCTTTCTTTAAGAAAAGTTTTGATATTTTAAAAATCACCAAACTTCAAGTCAGGCTAACCGGCATCCAGTAAAAAAGAGTCTGCAAATCCCGTTGAAGATTTTCAGATTGTGGGGTTATTTAGAGACACTACTTCTCCTAGATATTGGATATAATGTATTAGAAAATGCTTCAGCACTGTACCTTTTATTATGATTATGATTTGTACAAAAACCACATTTCCTCATCATACTAAATGAGCTTTTTACTTCAGAAAAATTATTGAAAGATTGTTCCATTTTCTTTCAGTCTCATCAGGTTTTTCTCCTCTTCACTCTAATAACCTTTCTGTTCCTGCTGTAAATGATTGCATTCTTATAGATGTGGTGATGACACCTGGCTTAAATGGCATTAGAAGGGATAAGATAAATGCATGGAGGATAGGTTTTGACAGCTAAGTGAATTCGCTGTCCATGGAGTCTACAGTATATCTTCATAATCTGACCTGCTGCAGTACAGGTAACGAGTGTCTTCATTGCATTGCCTGTGGATCTTTTAGAATCACGTGGTTGCCCACTCTTGGAAACTAGACATTAGACTAGGTCAGTGATGGTGAACCTATGACACGGGTGTCAAAGGTGATATGTCATGACATTTTGAGCGACACATCAGTGTTCATCAACACTTAACAACAAACATTCTCCCTGTTTGAGTTACCAAAGAAATTGATACAAATACTGATATAAGAAATACATAACCTGGCAACACCCAAAGCTTAAAATGACTCTCATCATTCATATCAGCACATGATCTGACATCTTCAGAATTGTGATTAGTGGTGATATGAGAGCAATGTGCAAAATGTGATAGGAATGTGACAATGATTCTCCAATTGCTGCACAGGATGATTGTTGTGCAGTGAAGCTCATTTTCAAGATACAAGCGCAGAGGATATTTGCAACTGCAATACTCTCTAAAACAAGTGCTCTATCAGCATTTGTGTAAAATCATCTTTTGCATTTGTGTGAACAAGTTGTGTGTTGCATCACAATGAATATGTAAAAAATTGTGACATATCAGTCTAGTCAAGTTAGGCATTTTCTGAATTTTTGACATTCTGAGCCCAAAGGTTAGCCTAGATGGGCCATCTGGGAATATTTCTCTCGATCTTCCATAATCACCGGTTATATTTTGCAATATGTTTGCAACTGTTCGCCTAATGTTACTGGAGAGCCATTTTGGACAGGATGTTTGCTAGTTATATGGAAAGATGGAAGGTGACAGGCTACACTTAGACTGGAATTGTTGATAGGTTCTATGCCTTTCAATGTATCCATATTGCCTCTAGCAAAAATTGATGGCTGAAATAAGTAAAAATTCATCCAGAAGCTGCCAATTGCTGACGCAACTGATGCTTTTCAGAACAAAACAAGCACAAGACAGTTGGTTGCCCTTTGGAGTTTATTCTCAAAAGTAGAGAAATGAATGTTTGTGAGGCGGGAAAGGCTGTTCATAGTTATCTAGGTGAGGATGTGAATAGCATACATATTTTAAAGTGTTCTCTTATTCTCCTATATAATTTCAGCTCTAAGTTGAAATGGAAATGAAATTCTATAACTACTATTTATAGCATGTTTTTCTGTCTATCTTATGAAGTCATTAACAGGAGAACGTAACATAAGAGAGACTTTAGTTATTTTATTTTTAGAAATGTCTTAAGCTTTTACAGAGGTTTAAGGCCTCCAGTTTGCTTTTCTCCTAGCCCTCTCAAGTAAATCTAAAAAGTTCAACATTGCCCGCTTTAGGACAGTTCTGAATACATAAGGGGTAAATGGGCAGTCTTCTACATGAGAAAAGTTTCAAAAGGAAATCCATGTATAGTGAAAGAAGGAAGTATAAAAAAGAGTTTAGATGATTGGGAAAAGGAAAAGCAGCAATCATGCTTTTAGAAGTCCACATAAAATTAGGACAGATCAATCTAAGATAGCTACATTAGTTACTTTAATGGATTCAGTCTGAAGAAGGAGCACAACACTGAGGAGGAGAACCATGTTTGTCGCAAGGATCTTTGAGTGCTTGCTTTACAAGAAAGAGGGACTGCAAACAATGGAAAAGCATCTCTATGTTGTAGTTTCTTGTTAGTGCTGCCCTTGAGCTGTACTATGAGCTGATGAGGATACTTCTATTCTTTGGTTTATATAGGATTGTTTGTGAACAGGGAGGATCAATTTTGGTTTGGTTAGGTTTAACCCAGGTCATGATGAAAAGAAAGAGAGGAAAAGACTGCAGTCTTCATTTTCTTAGATTTATTTTCTCCACTATATTAAAAAGAGCAAACTGGGTTTCAGAAGATATGCAGAATCATCTCAAAGAGGATCGCTATTAGAAAACATCTTTGCTGCTAAACATTGCTAGATAGATTATTCTTATCTTTTTCTTCTTATCACTACAGGGGTCCCAAGGAGGTGGGGGCAGCAGCAGGGGTGGGGTAGTGGCAGTGGCAAGGGGCATGGCATGGGTACAGCGGATGCACGGGGTGGTGGGGGCAATGGGGGCAGCAGGCACATGGGGTGTGACCCATGGCAGCGGCAGCAGCAGTGACCCTCAATGAAACTGAGTTTGACACCTCTGGCCTAGTGAATGAACTTGCCTTCCCTAAATTTTAATATATAAAGTAATATTTTTAGATGGTTCAGGTTCTTTGTGAAAAGACATGACATGTGAGATGTTTAATGGGAAGCAAAATATGAGTTTAGATCTATTTTGGCTTCTCAGCATATGACCAACTCAGCAAATGTTCAGAATGTTTTTGAGCCTTATCAATATATAAAGGCAGACTCAAAAACTCTGCTTTCAGAAATCCAAGAAAAGTTTGTGAAATGCTTGAAATAATTTATTTTATTTTTTCACATTCCAGCCTCTGAAAACAGATTGTGTATTTTCACTTGTTTTATATCGGAGGTTCCATGCACATGTGTTGTCTACTTGTGGGTACATTTGAATGAGTGTGGGAAATGAAATGTATATGGTATGGTTGGGTTTACTTTATTCCAATGTAAATACAAACAAAGTGTCCTGGATTAGGACCCTCATGCATAGTGAAGACTAGTTTTTATATTTCCTTCTTCAAAATGAGATGAAGCCATGCTGCCAATGTTCAGCTACTGGTGTATATAAAGGAGTTGTGGTAGCCACATCTCATCCTTGGGTTGTGTTTTACCAAGCCTTCACTTAACAGCACTCATGTGCTCTAGTTTCTTCTTAACTAGTGTAAACAAAGAATCTACAAAAATTCATAAGCACAGAAACAGGAGGCTGCTAGCTTAAGAATGCCTGGTTGTGTTGACTTGAAATGTTAAGGGGAGAGTGGAAAGGAGACATTGTTTCTGCCTTCAGTACTATTAATCCTGTGCATTTTGTCACTGCTAAATCCACTGCAAATAATAAAAAATAAACCTGCTTTGCATTAAATCTTGAGCAGCTCATTAAAAACTGTGTACACAGTGAAACAAGCACATGATTAAATAAGGCCTATAGCAGTATTTCTATAAAATGTCCCTCTAAATAACATTATGAAAAAAGCCCATTCAGAGCTGATTAACCTCAGTTCAGGAAGATCATTTATATCAAATCATTATGCTCAGTTGATTAAAAATGAATTAATTCCTACAGAAAAGCTTTTCCAACTACTGCCTCTCCTCATAAATCTAACATGAAGTTGATGGAAGGGGGCACCTTAGAATGCAAAACCTAAACATGCAATTCTTAGCTAGTTGCAAACCAAAATATGTGGGGATTATATAGGAAAATATGTGCAAGTATTTACTCATTCAGCACACATCTAAGCCTTGATGGTGTTGGAAGAAATATCCAACCCAGTTCCAAGTCAAGAAATAAATGCTGAAGAAATGAATTGGAAGCAGCTGTATGAAAGGAGGTCTCCATTTTATTTACTAGTTACAAACAGTGGCAGTAGCATGTTTCTGGGGTAGCTGACAAAATGGGGTTGTGAGTAGGTCAGTTTTTATACATTCTTTGGGGCTTTGTGAAAGGAGGTGTCTGTGCTTGTGGAAGAATTATTCTAACGGCTGTTGCCAAAAATCCTATTGGGTCATGTAAAGGTCATGGCTAGCTCTGCAGGCAGAGCAGAAATGCTAATTCTGTTTTGCTTCTGTGGACTAATCTTATCTGGAGTTTCTGAGGCTTTATGAATAGAGTGGCCCAACTTTCTGAATGGATTAAAAATCTCCATACCTAAAGAGACTGTTTCCTTTAGCAGGAAGATTGGGGGCTGTTTTCTGTTTTCAAAATCTTTCTCCTCTTTTACTTTTGGGGAAATATTCTACTCTGTCTCTTTTAATATTAGGAATAAAGAATATTTTCTTCTGGGGAGGGGGGCCTTCCACAATGGGTTGAAGTTTCTAAGAATTACCTTCAGAGAATATATTCAAAGTATGGAAGGATCTTATCTCCTACCATCTCACTCGGATCAGTAGGAATTCTTAAATTTCAAGACTCATGATATCTAAGTGCCAAACCAGAGTATTCGTTTGTGTGTGTACCTTTTTAATCTTGCGAGGAGGGGCTCTCCATTTTGCTACAAAAGTTGCATGTAATTCAAGGAAAAAGACACCCACCCATTATCTGCTTAATTTAGCAATGGTTGAACATCACCTCACATCATCCCTATGTTGAGGCCAAGCAGAGATTATCTGCAGCAGTAAAAGGGAAGGAAAATTAGAAAAAGGGTCAACTCTCCCCAACCCTACTGTGTCTTTTAATTTCTTTAAAAAATCATTCTTCATACCTATAAATTCTAATAAGAGACTATAACAATAGAATAATAGGGGAAATGATTGGCCTCTCTTGCCTGTTTTGATTGTCCATTGTCCTAAATTTAATTAGCAATTGGGGCCAAGGAGATTAAGTCTCCTAACAATCCTCATCCATACAACTCAGTGAATTATTTTGGTCAAAGTGATTATGGGTTAAAAGGGAATAATCCCATGAAAATTGTCCTGACTAGCTTGGAGAACAGGTCAGCTGCAATAATCAGGAGAATGTTGCGAGTTCTGGAAACTAGTGTCTGTTGCCTATTTTATTCAGTTTTGTTTTTCTGAGTGAAGTATATGACTCTGGATGGTAAAGTGTCCTCTGACTAGTATAGAATGGATGTAATTAAATTGCATTTAGGGACTCTGAGAGGTTTTTCCTTTTCAGTGTGGCATTTTGCAGTCTTGTACCCACTTTACACCAGAGGCTTTTTAATGCAAGAAAGAAGAAAAAACAAGGCTCATAAAACTGATGTTGAACCATGCAACAACCAACAGCTTGAGCAGCTGTATGATAGGATTTTTGCCAAAGGGTTGACATCTCTGGGGAACTGTGAGACAAAAACATTGGACAAGGACTCAAATTATAAATATCCTCAAGTCTCAAACTAGGCTGCAGGCAGATTCTATCCAGTAACCCCACAAGTTTACAGAGACACATAATGACAATCATTCTGCTGATTTCATGAAACCTGTTTAAACTGCTTGCTAGAAAATTTCATCCACCCACCCCCAAAATAGAAAGATTCATTTCTAATTTGTTGATATCTGTATATAACAAAACTTTTTATGGGGGAGAACACTAAAGTTCTTTTTTCCATGCTCAAAGGTTGGGGGACTTTATTTAGAATAGGATATTCTGAGAACATTCACTCAAAACTCACTGTGTCTTGAGTGTATAGCAACTAGATTTGGGCTGCAAAAAATCTAGAAAGTAAACCAGAAAACTAACACGTTGAAATCATCTAGTAACTCTCCAGATTTTTGTAGCCCGGATGTGACTACTTTACTGTCAAATAAAAAAAATAGCTTGGCTATTAAACGAGTTAATTCAATTTATAAATGAAGAGATTCACTTCCTGCTATGACTGACCTTATGTGACAGCATGATCAGTGGGAAAATTTACCCATTACTACCTCAGAAATGGTCAAAGGTGCAAAGAAAATATTTGGACACAAATGATCTTCATTAAATATTAGCATTCCAAAGACATTAATTCAATAGAAAAAGATCAAATAAGCAAATGATGCTTGCAAGAAAAGAATGAGTCAGTTCTTGCTTTTTGTACCAAATGCTGAATTTACCAATAAGAGTCTTGATTTTATTGCTATTCTCTGTAGAAGCAGACAAGCATCAATAACCTCAAAATGCATCAAAATATATATCAAAAGTTTCCAGCTAAGTCTGCTGTAAAATTATCATATGTCATAGTAATTGAATTAATCACATTTATGAACAATATAAAGCAGCTGAATAGAGGCTGAACAACAGAAGTAAACAACAGAAATAAAACTAATCACAGAACAATTGCACAATGTTGTATGTTGAGAGCAGATGCTTTATTCTGTCACATTCCAACTATCTCTGCTTTCAAAACATGCTTGAATGGAAATTTTAATCAGATTCCCAGCAGAAGAAACTTGAGAAAAGTTATTTATGGAGAGATCACAATTGTTGCATGCCATGGGCATGCAAAGCAGCATGTGAGCGAATTATGTACACTGCAAGTGCAGGAGCTTCGAGTGACCAAGAGGCAGGGCCCACAGACCCATGGGAAACCCCATGCCACTGACTGGACAGATGGACTACAGCACGGGATTCAAACACCCGGTCTCAGCGCAAGCTAGCCCCTTCTCTTACCGCTCCCATGTAGTTGCAATAAGCCAGTTCTGTCTATTCGCCACGTGTTGTCCTCGCTCATTATCCAATACACTACAGTGGTGACGAAGATGGGATAAAGAACATAAGGACAATGACCAGGTCACGATCAGACAGAACATGAAATCCACAGAAGGCAACCAAGAAGAGTGGCTCTGATAGGGAAACTTGGAGAGTTCGACATCGCCAGATCTGAACAATGGAGGTCTGACTGCTCCAGGGTCGAGAACTACATGTGAGCCAACTGCATCACAAACAATAGTTTGAACATGGCAACCCTTTTATGCATTTGTGGTCAGGCGACCTTCGACATCACCAAGAACCTGATTGCACCTGACAGCCTAGACACCGTTGCCTACAATGACCTGAAGGCAAAGTTGGAAGAGCACTTCATGCCGATGCTGTCCGTCATAACCTGGCAGCACGTATTCACCACTGAGTTTGTAGTCACGCTGAGCCATGCAGCCTACCATGTGAGTTTAAGGATCTCGAAGAGCTGTTTTGAGACTGCCTCATATGTTACCTGGAGAATCGGGTGTTCCAGCAGCACCTCTTCGAAAAAGGGGTCCTCTCATTCCAGAAAGCCCTGAAGGAGGTGATGGCAGACGAAGCCGCTGGAGGGGCAGTCAAGGTCATGAGGCCACTGGAGGATGAAGCAAAACCACTGACCATCCACCATTGGTCAGTGGTAGCAGGCATCTCCCAAGAAGGAGTCGATAGATCATTTGAGCCAGAGGAGGTCAACAAGCTGCAGATTGCCTAGCCCAAGGTGAAACCAACTCCAAAGAGAACACCATGCACCAGCTGCATTGGAACCCACCCACGGGCATCTTGCTGTTTCTGCACAGCCTGTTGCAGGGTGTGAGGAAAGCAAGGGCACATAGCTGCCATGTGCCAGGGATGGCGGGCCAATGCAACACACACAGAGGTTAGAAGTGGTTTCAGGGCCCCAAGGCAGATGTGAATAGGCCAATGTTCCACCCCCTGAGGGAGGTTCCGGGTGGGGACAAAAAGACTGATTAAGGAAAAAATGGAGATCCGGGTCCAACTGCAAGGAGTTCTGTGCACCATGGAGCTAGACACAGGGTTCGCCCTGTCCATTATTTCAGTCGCCACCTTCCATCCCATGTGTAGGGAGGAGGGGTGGAGAATAACACTGATTTACAGGGCATTTTAGTAAGGGTGCATGGGGAAGCCACTCTCATGGTCCAATTCAAGGAGTTCAAAGGGACATTAACCCCTTGGACATCATAGTGATCGCAGGCAAGCACACAAGCTTCATTGGCCTTGATTGGTTTGAGGCATTGGGGATCTCTGTGATAGGAATAAACTGGACCCAGGTTACAGACCTGACCGCTGTTTGCAAGGAATTTGTCGATGTTTTCAGCAAAAACTTAGGCCAGTATAAGGGCACTCTGATCGCATTCCACTTAGATCCCACAGTACACCCCCCGTGCGAATCAAGGCCTGGAGAGTGACTTTCTCACTCAAGCCCAAGATTGACACAGAGCTGGACAAGCGCATGCATCAAGGGATACTTGAGCCAGTGGACAGTGGCTGCTGGGAGACCCCATCATGACTCTGCAAAAGGCAAATGGGGAGGTCAGGATCTGTGCTGACTATAAATGCATAATAAACAAGGCACTTTGGCGCAATGTGTATCCAGTGCCAGTAGTTAGGTACATCTTAGCATCCTTGGGTGGGAGATGAATCTTCACCAAGCTCGACCTGGCTCAAGCGTACCTGCAGCTGCCAATGGACGATGCCACCTCAGAGGTCCAGACAATAGACACCCATAGGGGTGCATTCAAAGTCAAGAGACTGCAGTTCAGGGTTAGTGTAGCCCCCAACCTATTCCAGTTGGTCATGGAGCATATGCTCAAAGGGATACTGGGAGTCTGCCTGTATTTCGATGACATGCTCATCACAGGAGCCGTAGAGGTCAGTCTTGGCAAATAGCTCAAGGCCATTCTGTTTAAAAAAGAAGAAGTGTAGAATAGGGGTGGAATCCACAGAATTGCTGGGGTTCCGCATCAATGCCACAGGCATCCACCCCACAGAGTCGAACCTTGAGGCCATCAAGAAGGCCCCAGCCTCCAAGTCTAAGGAGAAACTTCAGGCATTCCTCGAATTGCTCAATTTCTACCATGCCTTCTTGCCTGGGAAGGCTACAGTAGCAGAGCCACTTCACAGGCTGCTAGATAAGGAGACTCCATGTGAATGGGGGAACTGCCGCCAGTGCAGTTTCGAGGCCGTGAAAATGCTCCTCTCATCCAAATCAGTGTTAACACACTTCAACGAGAGCCAGCCAAATGGACAGGATGAATCCAGACCAAGCTACCCAAGCCCTGAGGCCATGGCACCAGATGGAAATGCTCTGGTCGTTCATTACCAGCAGCTGAGTATGGGCAAGGAACTACCAGGAACTACCCTGTGGGCAGAGGCAGTGGTGACCTGGGTCCTCAGGTCACTGAACTACTATGTAGTCTGGTGAGATGGATGGTCCACTCGCTGCGATGTGGACCAGCTCAGACATAGGTACGTCTGAGCCACCAGATTTGGGCCCAGGGGGATGCAGAAAGGGGGGCACCTGAACCGCTATTCGATCAACCAGACAATGCACCCCAACTCGACCCGACAATAAGCTGGTCGGAACTTCTACCACCAGCTGTCGCACAGGAGGAGGAGGCCGAAATGAAGGCAGCAAGGCTGCAGGGCTGGGGAAACCCCAGCCTGCAGGCACATCGAAAGAAAACACTGCTTGGACCATCCTGAGAACCAGCCATGCCAGGACATCCCAGGAGCCAGCCACCAGAGCAGGCCCATCCCCAGACCACAGGCAAGGGGAGCCGCTGGCACTACTGCATCGCTCTGAGCGAGTGCATCAGTGGTCCTGCACATATGAAGAGGTCTTCATACCACAATAGCGGAACCATGTTGCAGGGCAGAAAGCAGTGCATGAATGGATCACGCACACTGCAATCGCTGGAGCCTCGGGCGACCGAGGGGCGGGGCCCACACACCCACAGGAAAACCCAAGCTGCTGAATGGACAGATGGACTACAGCGTGGGGTTCAAATAGCCGGGCTCAGTGCAAGCTAGACCCTTGGACTCCTACCACTTCCATGTAGTTGCAATAAACCAGTTCTGTCTCTCCGCCATGTGTCATCCTTGCTCATTACCCAATAAACTACAACAAAGCCTCAACATACTTCACATATGTCATATTTAGGATAGAATCCTACATCTAAGTCCTTTCTCATGTGAGTTTCATGTGGCATGGTCCAGATAAGGAATTAGCTATTTCAAGAGGGCAACATTTAGGGAACTCTCCTTCCTGGGTATATATGGCCCTCATTGTATGGGTATTTCAAAAGAGGGAAAAATATACTGTGGGATTTGTTGGAATATAAATTACAGGCATTTGCAGATGACCTGGTATTTATTGTAGAAGAACCAATAGAAGTGATACCAAAACTGATACAAAAAATAGAAGAATATGGAGAAGTTTCCGGGCCATTTGGCCTCGGGCGCTGCCAAATGGGACCGTAGAGGAGTGGCCAAGGGCTTATGGTTCCTGGTGCGACATCATACGGCGGACGCTGGACTAAGTTGTCACCACCCCCCTCCCCATTATTCTCACTTTTCTATTGCTGCCCCATGTTAAGACCTAAGCGCTTCAAATTTTTAATATGACCAATCTTTGCTGACTTAGTGACTATGACCGTTTTCCATCAGGTCATTATTTATTTATGGTTTCTGTTGGACTATGGTTATCTTAACATCTGATCAACTCGGACTGCTGGTCTATCCTTCCTTTTTTATGACTCTACGGTGTAATTATGGCTCCTCTAT
>JANHFO010002642.1:103935-115999 GCA_032468095.1 Pareas carinatus
CATCCCATCCCATCCCATCCCATCCCATCCTAATCCTGAGCTATAAATATTCTCCCTTATTGGTATCACATAAGGGCTTGTAAGTACACTCCCACCCAGGAACAACTTTTCTTCCTGCATGAATGTCTATGACAGCATGCCCTACCCACCAGTGTCAGATACAAACTTCCAATTGACTGCATAGCTGGATGGAAAACAGCCCAAGAAAGTGGATGGGAAAAAAAAGATATGGCTCGTGATCAGAGAAACAGACTTCAGATTAAATAAATATCAGCCCACCACAGCAAATCTCCAGGAACAGCTGGAACAGGCCATGGAACAGGAAAGATGGATCACCACCATAATAAATACTTCCCTGAGACATGCTGGAGAAGGAAAACCCAAACTTCAAACCAAACTCCTCAAACTCAACCCCAGAATCAAAGAGGCACCAGAGCCTGAATCGGTGGTCAACGTGTCTGGCTGCCCACTATCCACTGTAGAAGACAGGATTCTACAGCCTCAAGACTAGCACCTGGTGATGTTACCAAGTGTGAAGAGGAATGGGTCCTTCCTTTGCCTTCCTTCGTACAGTTGTTAAAACCCTGGCTATTTTTTTTCTGGTACTTGCATATGAACATGTGCTTCTGCAACTTCTACTCAGCTGCTAACCATTTTAGTCTCTAGTTTATTGCTTTCCATTTTTACACATATATATTGTATTGGGTGGCTTTTTAATTGTATGTCATTCAGAGTAATTTTGAGTTGGGCAGCCTCTACATGTGACCCATAAATGCATGAAACAATTGAAATACCCATGACTTCCTGTGGGAAGGCATGCATTGTATATGTATGTATGTGGGCATATATTTGCTTTTAAATATGTATTTTTACTCTATATAGTTTTTCATGAGAAAAATCTACCTATGTGGTCGCTAGGAGCTGAAAATTACTGTATGGCACCTAATAAAGAAATCATAGTCTATATAAAGATCAAGTCAAATTAATATATCCAGAGTCATTAAAATAAACATATATGCAGACGCTGAAGGGGAGGCCTTATTATCGGGGAGGTCTTATTTTCAGGGTATGCCTTATATTTCAGTGAGAGGCAAAACTGTAAGTAGGTCTTATTTTCGGAGGATGTCTTACTTTCAGGGTATTCCATCTCTATATTTTAATAGCAAGGCCTTTCTTCCAGTTCTGTTACTTTATTCTATGATATTGGGAGGGCCAAAGAACTGCCATCTCTGAACTGCATATAACCAGAGCCCTGCAGGATTCATGACCCATGCAATGCATTAAACAGATTTGACTATGCTTCGGAACCCATTTTCAGGATTTACCACTTTTGATGAATTATTTTCAAAATTTAGACCTTGTTGGGGGAGGGAGGGAGACTGCCTAAATAGCAAGCCCAAAGGAACCATCAGGCATACAGCAGTTAAGTGTTGGGTGCAGGATTTTGCTAGAGTGCTTGGAGGGCCTTACAATCATATTTATGCAAGGAAGCAATCGTTGATCAGGTTGTTTTCAGTAAGTCAATTAAGGATGGTGGTTATTTTATGACTGGAAATTAAAGCTTATTACTATGCTTGCTCATCTTGAAGATGCTGCTATATTCCTCTGTTACCTGATCACTGATGGGCTTGTGCAAATCATACTTTGAATTATTTACAGTCCCAACTCAGTGTTTTCACAGCTTAAAATGCCTATCATAAAACATAACCTTATCCATAGAGTTCTTGCCATTACTCTTGGTGTAGTGGAAAGAGAAACAAACTGGAGCTCCCCTTTCATTGCAGAAGTTTCCATAAACTCTATATATCTCTTTCTCCCTTGTGAGGTACCCTGTGGATATGATCAATGGCAATGACTGCACAAAACATTTTTAGGAACTAGTTATTTTGGCAGCGTGCTGAAGTCTTTTTAACAACTTGCCAGCCCACAGCACTCCAGAAAAACGTTTGTTTACCACACAAAGAGCTGTTGTGGGAGACCCCATAGCAAACCAAAACCATCTGCACAATTGGATATTCAGTATATAGCATAATATGGTGCTGACGCTATTAATCAAATAAAGGGAACATTTGTTTTAGGAAAAAGCATGTTGGTTGAAGAAAGAAGGTAAGCTGCTACTCTAAGCCTGGCTGGCATTGTGTATTACACCCCTTAAATAATTTGTTTTATTCCAGAAAGCAGATATTGTGACAGAGAAGGTACACTGACTCACAATTATGATGTAGCAGCATTCTGCAGTCATGTGATCCTTGTTTGTGACTTTCACTGCCGGCGTCCAACAAACAAAATCAACAGGGAGGCTAGTAGGAGGTGGCAAATGGCAATCATGTGATCATACAAGATTCACTTAACAATGGCAACTGGGATGCCAGAACTGCCATCATAAGTCAACGCAGACACATGATGTTGCGCCTTACAACTGCACCACTTATTTATTTAACAAAATGACCATTCTGTGTTTTCTAAACATTATTCAGAAACCAGCAGTCTTTTACTCCAAACCCTTTTTGTATTACCCTATAGTAGAACAGACCCAATTGTTGTTGACAAATTGCTTGAGTCATGACAAAGTATTTAATGCTGAAGTGGGGTTTGTCAATATCATGATTAAACAATGTAATGGTGTAATAGAAACAAAGTGAAGTGAAAAGAGCAACACAATAGTCATCATTTAGCGACCACAACTGAAACTGGCAACTCTTGTGAGCAATTGCAATTTTTAAAGAAATGTCTGTGGAGTCAATAACACCATTATCACCTTTAATTAACTGATGTACTTTTGTATATATATTTTTATTTTATTTTACCATTGGTATCAAGAATTGATTTGAACTAAGGCAGTACAGGTAGTCCTCACTTACTGTAATGGCATGGGAAGGGTAACACTCACTGATGGTAACTGGGACCAGGAACTCTAGCACTCAGTGACCACTTTGGTGTAGTGGTTTATGTGCACATTTAGAAATCAGGAGACTGTGAGCTCTGATCCCACCTTGGCATGAAAAATCAGCTGGGTGACTTTAAATCAGTCACCCTTTCACAACCAAACTTACTTCATCGGGTGAGGAAAATAGGAGGAGGAAAAAGTATTGGTAAGTTTGTCTCCTTGAACTATATGTAAAAAAAAGCAGATTATTTTTTTAAAAAACAAATCAAAGCCATCACAAGGTGCAATGCCACATGACTGCAGTTCCAGCAGTCCCAGCTGCTTCTTGTTAATTGAATCTCATGCAGTCAACAGTGTTTTGTGGTCACTTGATCATCGTTTGGAATCTCCGGCAAACTTTGCCATTGACTTAGCTTGTTGGAAGCTGGCAGTGAAAGTTGCAAATGACAATAACCACTCAGAGTCACTTAGGCAAGATCGATGGTATGGAAATGTGATAAATAAAAAAGAATGTGACTGCAGAATGCTGTGACATCATAATTCTGAGTCAGTCACCAAGTGCACAAATCACAATCATGTGGCCACAGCTACGAGGAATAAACTTAAGTACTCCTTGTTCTGCACCATCATAACATCAAATGGTTGCTGAATGAGTGTACATTAAACAAGGACTACATATACACTGTGTAATAAATGAATAAATAAAGTGTGTACAAAGTGAAACTGGTGAGGAAAATGGAACCCTTCCTTTGTTCCTTTCTAGCTCATTGTTGCATTTATTAAAATCTTCAACACACAAGGCTCATGGCAGCTCCTAGTTTTCTTACCAATTGGAGTTTGCTGTCATAACTATTGAAACATGTGAAAAGGAAGGAATACATATACACACAAACCAAATCAATACAGATTTATGGGGTCATATAGTATTAATGCAGTGGGCAGTAGCCATTTCTTTTTAACAATTAAGAGTCAAACTGAGACCCAGCAATGGGAAGTAGCTCTATCAATGCTCCAGCAGTCAATCTCTTTTCTCCCTCATGCATGGTAAGTTTAAGCGGGAATGGGAAAATGCGTCCAGTTCAGAAACTACCTAATTGGCATATCTAAAACAATAGAAGAAGAGCCAGTTTGGTGTAGTGGTTAGATGAACCTGAGCTAGAAACCAGGAGATTGTGCGTTCTAATCCTACTTTAGGCATGAAAGATGGCTTGATGACCTTAGACCAATTAATGTCTCAACCCTAGGAAGAAGGCATTTCTGAAAATCTTACCAAGGAAAGTGCAAGGACTTGTTCAAGTTGTCATGGGGTGTCAGACTGACTCAAAACTCCAACTGCCCTGGGCTAATTGATAAATGTTTTTCCTTCAAAATTTGCACTTCTGTACAGTTTTCTATTATAAATGTAAAGTGCAGTTACAGTGCTCAGTATAAATGAGTACATCCCCTTTGAAAAGTAAGAATTCAATCAATATCCCAATAAACACAAGAACATTTTCCAAAATGTTGACAAAAGTGAGCTGTATAGGACACTTGCTTAACTCATTACATGAAAGTAAGGTGAATAATCTAATTTAGATTACAAAATCTTCAGTTTTACTCAAATTAGTTGATGCAAAAATGAATACATCCCACAACAAAAACTACTACATCTATTATTTTGTATGACTTCCATGATTTGTAGGGACAGCACCAAGTCTTCTAGGCATGGAGTAAACAAGTTGGCGACATATTGCAACTTCTGCCTTTTTCTATTCTTCAAGAACGACCTCTTTGAGAGCCTGGATACTGGATGCAGAATGATGCGCAACTTGTCTCCTCAGAATTTCCCATAGGCGTTCAATTGGGTTCAGATCAGGAGACATACTTGGCCACTGAATCACTTTCACTTTGATCTTCTTCAGAAATGCAACAGTGGCCTTAGATATGTGTTTTGGATCATTATCATGTTGAAAAAGTGCACAACTAAGGGCACAGGGTGATGGTAGCATTTTCTCTTTCAATATAGAGCAGTACATCTGTGAATTCATGATACCATCAATGAACACTCATGTAGACCCACCAAAAGACACTGCCAGCACCATGTTTCACTGTATGCACCATGCATTTTTCTTTGTACTCCTCACCTTTGTGATGCCATGCAGTTTTGGAGCCGTTAGTTCCAAAAACATTTATCTTGGTCTCATCACTTCAGAGTACAGTGTCCCAATAGTCTTCTTTTTCAGCATGGACCCTGGCAAATTCTAGGTGGGTTTTTTTGTGCAAGGGCTTTAGGAGAGGCTTCCTTCATGGATGACATTCATGCATGCCATTCCTCTGCACTATATGTTGCATTGTGTCACAGGAAATCATCCTACTTTAGCTTTCTACTTCTTTAGTAAACTGCAGTTAACTTGCATGCTGATTTTCTTCAACCCTTCTCATCAGAAGACACTCCTGTCGAGATGTTAACTTCCACGGATGGCCTGGATGTCTCTGTGAAATGGTTGCAGTTCCATCTTTGTTAAATTTTTGCATCACTTTTGCTACAGTATTCTGACTGATAAGTAAAGCTTTTCTTATCTCCCTGTAACCTTCACCTTTCTTGTGTAATGAAATTATTTTCTTTCTCAGGTCTTGTGCAATTTCTCTTCCATGTGGTGCCATTGCTGACAGCATGAAATGGGAAAGGGTTTTCTTTGTTAAGTACCACCTCTTTTATAATCAACTGTCTGCTGGACACCTGCTTACTGCATCATTAGACTTGCCTACAGTTCAAGTCTTGTTAATTAGGATTCTGTTGTCTAAAATGTAGCTTTGCTCCTAAGACTTTCATTGGGGTGTATTCCTTTTTGCAACATGATCTTGAATGAATTTGTTAGGGAAAATACTATTTTGTGTGTACGATTTACCAAATCTTGTGTGCATTTCCCATAGAAAATGTTGATTCTGAAAGGAAAGTGAAGGTTTTCTGACAAATCTGTTGCGGTGTACTCATTTATGCTGAGCACTGTCAATCAGCTTTTCCCAAGCTGGAAAGTCAGTGTGACTACTAGAATTCCCAGGTGACAAGATTTAAGGGCCAGCTAGCTTAGAATGGCAGATCCAATACATAGGAAACCACAGGTAGGAAAGATTACTAATATACAAAAAACAATGCATATTATTACTTAACATTTCCTGAAATATATATTAAACAAGCTGAATTAACTACAGTTTTATGTTAATAAAATGCAAGTAAATGTACAGTATATGGATTTTCATGTGAGAAATTTAAAATAAAAACCTCAGATTGGTCAAAGTTAACTTAAGTCTAAAAAAATAAGAAACCATCATTGACAGATTAATCCGTTCCTAAATTTTAAAAGACCAAGTGATGAGAGAAAATGATTATTTCTGTAGCAGGATGTTTTAGGATTCTGTCAACACAAGGTCAGAATAGGAATTATTCATGAAAGATTTTGATATAACTTGGTCCAATATTTTCATTTATTAATTTTATTTTCATACTGCTGTTCCTCCCAAAGGAGCTCCAATTATTGCATGCGAACATTTATCTTCTCTGTTTCAAAATAAGTTAAATGCACGGGCTGCAAATCTGATGTCTTGGATTGATGTTTTGCTTGATAAAGATATATTCAATCGACTGATGGGTGAGTGGATGGAAGGAAGGAATTCTTTCACAAGTTCTGAAAGATATATTGATGTCAGAGTCATTAGATGCAAACCTAGCATTCTGTTATGAGAGGTCAAAAGAGCAATGCCACTAGGGTGATTGGCACTGATTTAAGAGAAGAAATAAATTTCCCTTACTCTACCTCAACATGCTTAGTGGTCCCTGACTGGCAGGGTTTTGGTTCATGAACTAAATAATACAAAAATGCAACTGGTGTTAAGGTAACTATTAAAGATAAGAATCCAAGTGAAAAAGCAAGTTCCGCTGAGTATGCTATCTGTTACAAACAAATATAGTTATTTACAGTTTGGTATCTGTCCAGTAGGTATAATTAAAATAGTTCAGTATAGTGAAACCTAATGTAATGGACCAAGTGGTAAAGAGAAGGACTGTTACTCATGAATGTCTCCTAAAGTGCAAATTATGTCATTTGTGTAATGATATCAGTATACAAATGAGAAAAATTGTGCCATTTGTATACAAATGACATGATTTCCCTCCTCTGTTAGTGATATCATTGTGTAAATGACATAGGTCGCTGCAAATGAATAAAATGAACATAAATCTAAAGTCCTTGACCAGATTACTGCAGATACAATTGATTTTTTGATTATTTATGGGGGATTACCAGAAATAATTTTGGCCTATGACATTTAAAGCCTGCTAGATGAAGATGAGAAGGATGATCAAGTCAGTGCTGGAACTTGGTGAGTGCATAGATTTTCTCTTTCTCCTAAATTCTACTAAATGGGGGTTTGAGGTTTCACTAAGATTATACAGTGAATGAATTAAAAGAAGAGTCATTCAATGCAGGACCAGCTGGCATTGCAGGGATAATGACGGAATGGCATGGCAGTGTAGTCAAGAGACATTGGTGATTAAAGGTGGCACTGCAATAAAGAAATGGTGGTGCTTTTTGTTACACTGGAGAGACCATTGGAAGTGCACAAATATTATGATCTCAGAGATTTTAAAAGCAGTAATGGATATATAAGCAAGAATAAAGGAAATATAATGGGAATAATTATGATCATAATAGAGGGAAGATAATGGTGGAATAAGGTGAAGATAATAACAATGAAAAAGAAGGGATGGTTAATATGAAAAGAAACTGGTATAAAATGGATAATATACTGTTATAGTCCCTTCCATTTCCCTTGTACTAAGAATGTAACTAGAAAAATTGTGGAAGATGAATAAGGCTCTGACAATAAATGGCAATCAAACTGCAATAGTAAAATAATGACAAATGTGAATGCTGGTCTTAAAACCATCTAGTCTTAAAATGAGTTACTAGGTAAAGATCAAAATGCAGAAAGGAAGAAACCTGAGTGCTAATGGATGGTCATAAATGTGCCTCTTTTTTATCTGAAGAAGATACAGATTTGCCAGAAAGAAAGAGATAAGAAAATGGTAATGGGCATAATTAAGGCTGTAACAAAGTACAGTGATAACAATAATGGAGCTGTAATTGTGGTGAGGTGATGACTGAATAGGAGAAGGTGAAGATAACAACTGCAGAGGAGATGATAAGAAAGATAATGGATTGTAAGGCAGTTGTTCAATGTAATGGAGATGGCATAGGGCAAGAAAATGGAATTATGATGAGGTGATGGTGATGATAATAGGGAAAAAAGTTATTCTAATAAAAGAGTTGAGGGCTCATCTGATAGCAGAAGCAAGCACCAGGGCAGTACTGAGTCTATGCATCATGAAAACACTCTTGATAGGTTTAAACGCCAATGGGAGTTTGTAGAAGTACGGATCAAGATTTCTGCTAGCTGAACAAGGGTTTTCTTTTTCTGAACTGAAACTGGAATTCCTCTTACACTGACACAATGTACTTTTAAGGCAATGGACAAACCATATGGTAGCATGGTTCATACACAATGCTGAAATGCAATTATTGGGTTTACACATACAACACATAAACCAATGTTTCTTAATCTTGGCAACTTTAAGATGTGTGGACCTCAACTTCCAAAATTCCATAGCCAGCCATGAGGAGGTGACTAGAAATACTGTACAATTCAAACAAAGTTGTCAAGATTGAAAATCCTTGCTCTAAGCAACCCTATTCCCAAAAAGTTAATCTGATGCACCAATCCAGCTTTGGTCACTTAGGTCCACAGCAATAGAGATCCCTATGTTTTGGTGGCTTCCAATAAACTATAAATAGTTTATATTTTATTATATAAAAATTGGGATTCTCTTCCCAATTTTGCTGATCTGATAAATGGATTGATGGATGATATTGCATATGGCAAGCTGCATGTTTGACATTCTGTGTAATTTCACCACATTTAGTCTATTTTGAAAAACGGATGATATAGCAATAACACTTAGACTTATATATTGCTTAGTAGGGCTTTAAAAGCACTCTCTGAGTGGTTTATAGAGTCAGCATATTGCTCCCAAAAATCTGGGTCCTCATTTTACTGACCTTGAAAGGATGGAAAGTTGAGTCAACCTTGAGTCCTGTCAGGATTAAACTCCAGGCTGTGTGCAGGCTGTGGGCAGAGATTCCCTGCAATACTGCAACCCCATCAGGGTTCTATATAGAATTAGATTTATGAGAAACCTATCTGAAAACAATTGAACTGCATATAACACAAGCAATTCATACAGGTACATAAGAACTGTGATGGCTTTGACATCAGAAGATCAAACTTATGAACTTCACTGATGCATGCCTTCTTTGCCCTTTATCATGTACTCAGATAGTGCTGTAAAGCACTATTGGGTGGTATATAAGTCTAAGTGCTATTGGTATTGCTATTTCTTTTTGCAGCCAAAAAGAGTTTGGAGAACCATGAAATGACAGAATGGATTCTACCACTTGGAACTTTTGTGATGGCATTTTTCAATGTTTCCCCATGTGAAGACTTCCACACATCTAGAAAACTAGCAGTCAGCTCCAAAAACATGCAACTTTTGAGCAGATTTTCTACTTGAAGGATTTTTTTAAAGCTGGATATGACAAAGCATTGTGACTAGGATGCTAATGGAGCTTTGATGTGAGTGTGCCCAACAGGTCGATATTGCAATTTTATCAGTTGCTTCTACTTAGTTTCCTTTTAATTGTATTTTTTGTATTTGTTTTTATCTTTGCTTGCCACCCAGAAATCCTTCAGTGGGTGGACAGCTGAATAAATGTGAGTGAAAAAAAAGATTCTTCCACTAATAGTTCGAAGAGGTCCAGATTATGTTGCCATGCATCTCATGAGCAGACTGCAGATTGCTGCCTTGTTCTGTGGGCTAGAAATAAAAATATGCCTCTTAGAATGGATAAGTGAGAATATCAACTGGTCTATCATAATGCAATACGTCACAAATTGGACTTGACCTGTGGTGCCCTTACTTAAATGGTTAAATTGCCAATTGTTTATTTGATTTATATCCTCCAAGTGTTCAATAGTTGAATAAAAGTAAATTGCGATGTTGTGAGAAGGCTTTTTAAGTACTGCGTTATCAGTCCTACTCCACATAACACTATGAAAAATCTCTTGCACAGTTTGCCTGTTTCCCTTATAGCATTTCATGGCATGTATCATTTAGCTGACTATTACATTTTACTGAGCTTTTCTGATGGTCTTTGAGTCATCCCAGAGTTGATATATTAATATGCAGGGATTATGGTATTTGACACAGATGGCTGAGAAGATGAAGAACACTGTTGTAAATACTCAGACAAGTGTGAAATAAAGATGGGAAGAAAAGGTGCAAACAATACCATGGAACTGAAGAAAATAGGAAAGAGAAGACTAGGGCTCCTTCAAATGTAAAAATATTGCTTTGTAACCAAAATTACTGGGAGTAGGGCAACTTTGGCCATAGGTTTATTTTTAAAAAATGGATAGAAAAAATGTCATAAAAATAAGAACTTAAAATAACCTGTCACATTTTCAAAAAGCAAAGTGCTTGGTTATTTTTTTACTTCAAAACATGAAGTTAGAAATAATGAAAGTTTCAGAAACTGGAGCAAATAATAAATTCCATTTACCTTATTTCCTCCCCTTTCCCACACAATCCTATTTATAGCACAGAAAGAACTATATTCCGAAATACTACAGGTCTGTTCACAGCTTTGCAATTTCTAATATCAAAGAGATCCTGATCCTTTGGAGAGCAATTGTCCTTCTGCTTTACCTTATAACCCCAGAATAACAGCTTTCCTCAAGATGGTGCCCTCTAGACATTGTCAACTGGCTGCAAATATTAGATGTCATAGGCCTACAGATGGGACAATGCTAGGCTGGAAAATTTATCTTTAATCTCCTTCATTCATATTTTCAGCATTTATTAAACCGATCAGATATTAAAATAGCAGATTTCTGAGTCAACTGATGGACAGTGGTTATTATATCAACAATTATTCTTCAAAGGACTTTCTTGGAGGAAAGAATTCTCAATTAAATTCCAGTAAGGCATCATCCAAAGGATGTCATGGACACTTTGCTCAGAGGAATCAAATTAATTAAAGCCATCCTTGACCTCCTGACTACCTGGATATCAGTCAGCAATACTTGTCAGCTTTTGAGTACAAAAAGCTCTTAAAAAGAAAAGAGTTAAGCAGTTCCTCCTTCATAATTGTACCAAAATACAGGGGGGTGTTTTGAAGAGAGAAAAAAAAGAGACATATGTTTGATTGTTACTCACAATTTGGGTCTATTTCTGTATAGTCAATTGTCCTAGAGATCCTTCTCAAGTTCCCTTTGCCTTTCATACTGCCTTGGAGGCTCAAATGGAGAGACTCCAGGTAAATGATCTATCATTATACTATGACTAAACATGACTGGTTATGCAATGACTGAGTAGTGGAACTTCCAGTCAAAGCATGGCAACATAGGTATCATTTCCCAGGTTATCCTCTACAAGGAGGAAGGAATTCAAAGAGGAGGGGTTTGGGAGGTAGGTGAAGGGGAAAATATTGCTCATATTTAGTGCCAGGAGAGATGAATTAATTGGAACATATTATATATACTATAAGACCATGTCAATAAACAATTGAGGTTATTCAATACAATTTTATTCATATCTTTATTTATTGTCCAAGTACCACCCCATATGTCCTATATACTTCACCTAGCCATGTGACCTTGGAGACAGAAATAAAGAAGCAAAATTCTAAACTAGGAAAGGGTTTAGTGGATGCAGTAAGACAAATAGATACTTCAGACAACTCCCAAAGTCAATGGGATTTTACTTACTTTTAAAGAATGAAACGAATGAGAAAAGGACATTCACAAATTGAAGGACAGTTTGTGACTTAGTGTATCACATGAATCCATAAACCTCAACAAATTAGCAGTGCACCAAATTCAGAGGATAGATAGCCAACGTCTAGAAAAAAGAACTTTGTATCCATGTGCCCAAGTGTCAAATAGTTGGAAATTGCTGGGAATATTATATTTCACCAAAAGCATGGCAATGCATCAACCCTCTTCCCAGAAAGGTCAGCTCCCATACAGCTCCTCCTTATCATAGACATTCAGTCGAGGTTGCTTTTTTTGTTAGCAAAATGC
>JANHFO010002642.1:151046-161697 GCA_032468095.1 Pareas carinatus
TACATTTGTAAAATAATGATCAGAGAACTTCCATTTTATTAATATAAAAGGCACCTATTTAATATAACAAAATTAAGAACGCTTATTTAATTATAACGAAATTAAGAATATTTATTTAATTATAACAAAATTAAGAATGTTTATTTAATTATAACAAAATTAAGAAAGTTTATTTAATTATAACAAAATCTGTCATCCCCAGAAGCAGGAACCATACAACTATACAAAAAATAATCTATAGTGGTCTATTGTATTTGTTTGCTTGTCTATTTTATTTTCTCTTTAGTTTTAGCTTTCTATTTTTCTGTTGTTTTCAGAACCTTTATTTTTCAGAAGCCTTTATTGCTATTAAAAGAATAAAGATTTATTCAGTATTTTTTTCTTTTATTTCATTTGAGTTTTTCATGATTTATTGTATTTTTAAATTTATTATAATTATACTTCGTTTTTTTCTTTGATTTATGAGCATACTGGAAAAGGAATTTATGTGCTGTTTGCTTATTTTTAATTCATATCGACTTAGTGTTTTGTGGAATAGAGAAAATAGATGCTAAACTAGGCAATTCAAATATTCTTCCTCATGAAAAGGATTCATTTCATGTATTAATTATAATAGCTTTATTAAGGTCTTTTACATATTTCCACACTATAGTTATTTTGAATATCTTTTTAATTTGTTCTGGACTAAATAATTATGTTTGAAAATTTTAATTAAGTTTTAGCTGCCTTGTAAGATCAGAATACTGTTCCACTTCAATTTAACATGGAAAAACCTTAATGCTAGAGTTTAATTTGATGAATATACTTCTAAATCCTATACAATAAGAATAAACTTTTTTTTCAACTCCACATGAGATTTGTTCCTGACTTGGTTACTTTTTGTATCTCAAACCCTAATGATAGGATAAACATATATAATATAGATTCTGTTTTAATATCTTTTCATGCTCAATAACAATATCAAATATTAATTTAAATGTTTACCTTTTCTCAAGATGGCATTTAAATACATCATTATTAAAGGATTATCTTTTTATAAAACCGATGAGTCAAGATTTTGAATATTGTTTTAACAACAAATATTCTGTAACTTTAATTGGAATGCTTTTAAGGAATATATTTCTAGTCATTTTATCGCATATGTTTCATGGAAAAAAACCTAAAATATAGATTACTAAATATAATTTCAAAAAAATTGAAATATGTAAGTTGAAACATTTTTGAACATAAATGCAAGACTACTTACACTGAAACTAAAAAGTCTTGATGTCTTCAAATCTGGAACTTAATACTCTATGAATTCGATTCAGAATATTAAGTGAATTGCAAAAACCAACAATTTGCTCATGTCTAAAACAACCCCTAGATGTATCATTAACTTTTGTAATCCTAATGGTTATTCTACTGAATGGCATAAAGCATAAATAGATTTTTTTTTCTCTGTGTCTCTGTCCTATATAGTTGGAAGTTTGTAATAATACTTTTTTGAATAAAGTTTTTCTAACTTCCTTTAATTAGACTAAGTATAAATTGAAATTGGTAAATAATATTCTGATTGTGCAAGCTATTGCTCATTTCCTTTGTTAAATGTTGGTGCCATAACATTTGCGGAACGCAACCCTAGCAAATAGATTACAATCAAAATTGCCTTTAAATTATTTCCTGTTCAATTTGATTTTATAAAGACATGATACAATATTAAATTTGAGATTACTAGATGTTTAGATGTAGTCAGAGAAATTGGAGTTAATAGTGGTTTTGCTGGATACAGAAAAGGCTTTTGATGTGGTACAGTTGAAATGTTTAGAGCAAATTTTGGCCAAGCATGAATTTTCCTTCTTTAGTACATTGAATTCAGCTAAAATATGGCTCTCTAATCCTTCATTGGCTTTATTGCCCATGGAATTGTCTCTTCACCTATCATAATGTCTTGTGGAACTTGCCAAGGATGTTCTTTATCTTCTCTTGTATTTAGTTTTATATTGGAACCATTAACTTGTTTTATTAGGCAATCCAAGACCATTCTGAGCGTAAAAACAATTTGAGCTGAGCATGACCTGTTATTATATGCAGATGATGTTTTACATTTTTATGAATGTTCTATATCAAATTGGACTGATATACCACAGCCATTTCGTAAATTACAAGGCTACTTATTTGGATAAGTCTCAAAAATTTTCCCATTAACTAACTTATCCATAAAACTTGATAATAAAATGGAATTTCACTTCACGATTGAAGTGTTTTAAATAACTCAAAATAATTATTGCAAGAACATTTTTTTGTTTCAAGATATAAGAATTTTAGGCTGTTTGCCTTAGATAAATTGTAACATAA
Source organism: Pareas carinatus (assembly GCA_032468095.1). NCBI lineage: Eukaryota > Metazoa > Chordata > Lepidosauria > Squamata > Pareidae > Pareas > Pareas carinatus. The sequence continues at coordinate 153,384 of JANHFO010002642.1, forward strand.
ATCAATGAGTTTAAAATCTCAATGAGTTTATAGAGAAAAATGAATGCTGTAAAAAATGAATACAACTTCACATTTTTATATATGTACTAGCTTGTGATACTCATGTTCTGCTATGGGGATTTCTTGCACTGCTCCCGCCTTGCCTGAGAGACAGACACAGACACATACCACTCTGGCGCTCCACACTTCCATCCTCACTCGCTCGCTGGCCTGGTCGAGCTGTGGGCACCCCTGCCATGCAGTTTGATCTCTGGATGCTGCACGGATTGATCTCCGGGGCTTTGGGTGCCCCATGGGTCAATCTGCAGGCCAATCTGCAGGCCTCCGGGCACCCCGCGGGTCAAATTGTGGACCTCAGGGCACCCTGCCGGCTGGTGATCAGCTGCTTCCCAAAGCTGGCAGGGTGAAAGGCTTCCTTTCCCTGCTGCCTCCCCGCAAGCCCACCCGCCTCCCAATCCAAGATTCACATGTAGGGTATCAGGGACTGGCTCATGCAGGCCTTCGTCTGGCCCGATGGAGGCACCAGCAGTAGCAGCAAGGAGAAAGGAAAGAAACGTCCAATCACAACCCTCTACAAAGTCCTCCAATCAGGACAAAGGAAAGAAACGTCCAATCACAATCCTCTACTCATCCAGAATTTAAATATGGCAAGAAAACTTAAATAACTCGCGTAAAACTTAATATTTTTAAAAATCATTTCTTAGTGAGTGCCTAGATGGGAAGACGAAGGTATGTAGCTTCCTAGCTTCAATATTTTGAGAGATCTGGTGATGTGTCAGTGAGTGAGTAAGTCATTTTTGGCTTTTATATTTTTAGTTGTGTGTGTGTGTGTGTACATTTTTATCTCAGGACCAATAAGGTATTTCAAGTCAGTTGATAGATTCTTAGTAAAGTTTCTATGGGAAGGACAGTCTCCTAATATTTATTTATACAAGTTTTAGACTCTCCAACCACCAACAACTCTGAGCGGCTTGCAATTAAAACTAAGACAAGAAATACAAAAAAATGTACTCCCAAAAAATTTTACCCAGCCCAAAAGTAAATATATATAAGGCAATTTGATCCCAAAGGGTTCAACCACACTCCATATTTAGTAGCTTCTGAATGTCACTGGATGGAAGCCATTCAGATCTCTAAGGGAATATGACTGTTTTAATTTTCAACTTCACATTTTGGCATCTATTTTCCAAAGAAGGCAAGCCACAAAGCAATTATGGGTAGATTAGAAAGTAGCCCTTTGACATCAAAACAGAAGCTTGGTCTCATTTTTGTCAAATGTTCATTGTATTTCCAGCATTAACAGTTAAAAGGCACCATTTGGAAAGTGTAGGCAGGAAAGTGTAGGCAGGAAAGTGTAGGCAGGAAAGTGTAGGCAGGAAAGTGTAGGCAGGAGGTATAGGTTTTTACCCTTATCTGCATGATAAGTATTTATATAAATTATTTTGGGATGATCCTAGTAGGAAAATTGCAAGAAGTAGAACTGCCAATCACAAAGATGAAAATCTAAGGTTTATTCCAGCTAGTGTCAGGTCTAGCTCTGACTCTGAGGAACTTGAGAAGGAGGATGTCACTTCAGAGGATCCTTTGGAATAGCAGCTTTCCAGAGAGAGCAGCAGGAAGACATCTGTGGCTGATTTGGCTATAGACCCTATAGAGAACCTGCAAGCAGCAGAAGTGTCTAGTCCACAACCTCCTCCTAGTCCTAAATCAACAGGGCTGAGCGTAGGGTATGGGGTCTGTTCAGCTCCTTGCAAGACAAAGGTCTTCCACCAGTGATTAATTGCACCTAGTGGGGACATTATTTTAGAACCGCTACTAGTGAGCAGTTCTTCATTGAAACCAACCGCTGTCTGTTGCACCCTGGAATCCTGCTTGTAGAAACTGTTCTTTGAGACCCAGACCAGCTGACTGACAACTCTGCAATCTTTGAACTGTGCCCTGATGATGCTTCTGCTATTTGGTTAAAACTTGGCCTGTAAATGTTCTAAGGGGGTTGGGGCTATTTAAGAGGCTGCATGCATCTGCATACATATCCCGCCTGCTGCTATTATAACTGTTCAACTAGAATAAAACCTTTGGGCTGTCCTCCATTGTGTTCATGCTTGTCTGTCAAACATGCAAGAGGACAGCATGAGAAAGTAACTGGAGAAGAGTAGGTGGAAGGATAGACCTGACAGAGGCATACAAGCCTGTGAATATTTTCCCACACAAGCAAAGAAAAGGAATGACTTTATAACCAAATTATAATTTGACTAATTTCAAATCCAGTGCATTAAAATTTGTTAATTTGATCAGTTCTCACACATTTAATTCATCCCTCTTCTTTCAAATAAAGAAAGTATATTTGTTAGGAAACTTTAGGCACCAATGCAATTTTGGGGGCATATGACATCTTAGAGTGTTAAATTATGCCCTTTCCTATTCTAGCCCAACAGCTTGTGGTTTACAAAGTAGCAATTTCAGGAGGAGATTTTATTCCCATCTAAGATATAACTTGATTAGAGAGTATAGAGACGGAACCTCCACACACAGACCCTGTGGCCAAATCAGCATTCTCATTCCCCCCCTCCCCATACAAATTCTTTGCCAAATTTGTGTCCCACTAAAATGTTACTTTATTGAATTACGAAATGATATTGCCCAGTTCTGGGATTCTGAATGCCCTACAGTTATGTTGAATATGTTGGTCTATGAGTTAGAAAGGCCTCAAGGAGCCCATATTGAGATTACAAGGTATGCCTGGCTACCTCCCAAACAGAACATGCATCTAATACAACAAAGCTCTTTATCTGATAAGTCACTCTTTTCACTACCTCTTCTTTATGATTTATGTTGCAGACCTTGGTGGGAAATGAGGTAGTCACCTGCTACTAAGGTAGTCCTTCCCCACTTAGTTTGGTCCCAATAGGGCATATCATTCAAAACTTGTCTTTGGTCTATTTGAATTTTCCCATTTTTCTGTATTACCATTATAGCAATAACAGGTGATGTTTTGGTTACTTCCAGTACAATTTGTACAATACCGTACATTTTTTTAAAAACCAAAATTTGAGACATGCTATTAGATTCGAGCTGACACAGTATGTGTTTTGCATATGGCTAATAGATTATGGTATTTTGATAGAACCTGGAAGGAGACAGCAAGAGCAGGGTAATTTACTTCTGACAAGAAGCACACTATCTGGGTTAAGTGAAAAGGCTCTGCAGAGGTCTGCAATATCTTAAAATGCCTAATGAAACATGACAAGTATGTATTACATAGGTGGGCATGAGGCCATGTTACTTTTACCTGCATGGAATAATAAGAAACTCAGAGAGAGAAAAGATATATTTTCTCTCAAAGATACTCTTAATGGGTGACAAAAATCCCTCCCCACAAAAAGGCCTGTTTCTCTTCACCGTTTGCCAGTCTTCATAGAAACAAAGATATAGAGGATTTCCATATGTCTAGTCTGGTCATTGACCCTTCAAGCTCACATTTTTCTTGAGCAGAATGGACACCTCTTTGAGGGACTTCACCACCAAATCACATATCAGGAACCACAATCAAAAGATGAGAATAACACAAAAACTAAAATTTTACCACAACACTCTTCCCTTTCTCTTCACACACACACACACACTTTTACGGGGTTTCTTATCAAGATATAAACAAGAGACATTAGTTTCTCTGGTTTAAAAAAAACAAAACCTTTTAGGAAGAAAATCATGGAGTTGAGGTCCAGACATCAGACATGTTTTTAAGATAGAATTGTTTATCTAGTGGAATTGTCAGGCGCAGGAAGTCAAGAATAACATGTATAAAAGCTCACAGTAGCTACTTTATTATTGTTCACCTATACAAACAGAAGCTTACCAGACTAAAGTATACTCTACATAATTATCTAATAAACTGTACACAGCCTTGGATCCCTTTCTGAGGGAAGAGGGACAGTTAAGAGAGAGAGGGGGGGAGGGAGAGAGGGAGAGAGAGAGAATGAATTTAGGGAGGATCCCAACTGCTCTGCTTCTTGCATAACAACTGTCAAATTTCCTGCCAATCATCTCAAACAAATCTCTTGAAGCAAACATCTCTATTGGGAAGCAGAGCAAAGGCTCTTAAACAAGTGAGGATGAATCTAAGTTTTTACACACACTGACATAGTTAAAGAAAGACTTTCCCCACAGGCAAACCTCGCTGGTACATCACATGGTACAGATAAGAGACATACTTTATTATGGGAACCAGAACAGCTCTGCTCACCACCTGCATAAATGATCATAAAGAAAAATAGCAATGGCAGCAGAGTGCACATGTAGACTTATGTTAACCATTTTATATTCCAGGCAGAAGAATAACAGCCCAACCCACCACACACACACACACACACCTTTGTAGCAAGCTGAAGCAAAGAATCAGATATGTGATTCAGCTGAGATCTTGACAACAGCAACTCAAGGCTGATGTTTCTCTTGATTTCCCACTTCTGTAAGTCAGTGCCTGGTTCTCTCACAGGAACCTACATTGTCTCTGATAGTACCTTAAATTATCTCATGCCAAGAAAAAAAACACTCCACATATTCATATAGTCTTTCAGACATCAAGGGACAATTGTCTGGCTTTCATTAGAAAAGGAATATGAAGAGTCTTGGTTTCTTATTCTAATGTTGATTAGATAGCAAAGATTAGTTTGGGGATTAGTTGTCACTTGAGATATTTGTCCTAAGAACCATAATTGTGTTGGACTTTAATTGGTGCCAGAAGTGTAGTAGGTCCCTTTTTGTTAAGACTTGCCTAACTTAGCTTTATGCAAATTTACAAAATTATCATGATTTTCTTCAACTCTCACTTCCAAAAATTGCAGAAATGCATAACAAACAAAGATGTGAGAAATTTCTAGAGAATTAGTCTACAAGTTTACCATTATCTAATATCCAAAAAATTATCATTGTAAGCTGCCCACGGGATAGATTCCAACAGCTGAAATGTGCTTGTTTTTTTTAAAAAAAGGGATGAACATATGTAATTGATATTAGAAAAGAAGGAGGAAACTTCAGAAACTACATGTCATTGAATGATGTAAGTTAGACTTTATAATTCAAATATTTAAAAGTCCTTATTAAGGATAAATGGATGGTCTCTTTTTGCTTTCATGTTTACTTTAAGACATACTGTATATCTATGACATATTTTTTTAGTTTAACTGGGAAACTTTTACTGCCCATAATTATTTGTACAGTAGCTATCAGAAAATTGCATGTTTTTGAATGTTATTAGACATAAGAATCAGTCATTAATTCTCAAGAAAAAAAATGTTCAGTGAAAGTGAAGTATAATGCCATTTAATTCTGTACTTATATTTTATCTTACTATGTAATTATGTAATTAAGCAATCAAATGCTCTCACTCAGTTAAAGCAAGTCATTTCAGTCCTATAACTGTTTATGCAATAAACATTAATTGCTCATCTATGACTTTATTTTATCAAGTACACAGATCTAGTTTGATCTAAAAATATAGGTCCTACTTGATATTCTGAGCATATACTATATGCATTAGTGAATGTTTCACACAAATCACTGTCCAGTTGTTAAAGTTGGAATTCAAGGCATGAATCTAAAGTGGATCAAATTTTAGACCTTTCCTTTCAATCATAAAAGAATCTTGCTGAAGAATGTAATGCCCCAAATTTTTAGATGCCACACCATTTAAAACAAGAACTATAACTTTAACTTAACTTTAACTTTGAAGATGGACCAGCACATAAGAAATAGCCTTGGAGCTGGACAGAAAGTGATACTGCAGAAAGTTCTTTTGTTCAACATACTAAACTTTGAAATAAGTCCTGTCCATAGAAAATTATATGTATTACATTATTTCAATACAGCCTCAGTGGTGAATTTTGCTCTTGGATGGTCACTTTTTGCTTTTAGTGGTTCAATTTGCACTCTCCCTCCTCCCTGTCTCTCTTTGTATAGTATTTCTACACTCCACAATCTGTGGCAATTCTCACTAGCTACCATGCATAAAATCAAACTGAACACCAATTACAAGATGAAAAAGATTTTTAAAAATAAAAAGATACAATAAATGCAAATTGTAGGATGAGAGCCATATTTTTCTATTATATCAAAAAAAATCAAAGATAGCAACTTTTCCAACTAACAAAATTTATTCATAAGCTTTCATTAGCTACAGCTCAATTCATCAGATGCATGGAGTGGCTAAAGTGATGTGAGAGATAAATAATTGGGATGAGGTGGAAAAGAAGGGAGGGAGAGAAGGAGTAGATGATAGCTTATGTGAGACAGATTACTGTACATTACAGATGAGGGTTATATGTGAGACAGATTACAAGTACGTTTTTAATTAACACATGTAATGTGTTGAGACCTTCTCAGATTACCTGAAACCTTTTGGTGTATGTGAGTTCAAGCATTTCTTGTTCAACGGAGCTGTTTAAATCCAGTCATGAGATCTGCCATGATTTCCCTGGGAAGTTAAAATATTTGATATTACTTGGTTATTGTTTTAAAACATGATGTCAAGCTTGTGTCCATTAATTCTTTTGCTCAAAGTTTGTCCCGTTTATGCCATGTAGAATCCAGAGAGACATTGATGCTGATGCTGGCATAAATCATTTCCTTTAATTTTGTGTATGTACCTGTTGGTATGTACTTGTGGACCTGCTATTGATGCAGATGGGGGAGCAATCTACACCAACAGCAGATTCTGGGTTATTAGAATCAGAGTCTGATTCTGGGATGGAAATATATAGCAGGGTACTGTCGGCTTACTTGTGATACCTCATCCTGTATCTTGAATGAACTTGCCCAGCAGTTTCATGTAGATTTTTAAAAAGGAGTGGAGAGAGCACTGAGCTTTGTGGCACCACACAAAACAAGAGCTATGTGCCACCCACTCCTAACTCCCCAGGTCCTTAATATTATAGATGTGGGATGAAAAGATATTTGTAACGGTAGCTGGAAGTCACTTCTTTATATGAAGACCTGTGGTGGTGCACTGGTTGGAATGCAGTATGGCAGGCTAATTCTGCTGACTGCCAGGAATTCAATTCTGACCAGCTCAACATTGACTCAGCCTCCATCCTTTTGAGGTCAGTAAAATGAGAACCGAGATTGCTGGGGGCAATAGGCTAATGTTTGTAAACTGCTTAGGGAGTGCTGTAAAGCACTGTGAAGTGGTATATAAGTGCTATTGCTATTGCTATATTCATGTTCTTTTTCTTTATCACATTCTTTCTTGTTTTTTGGTTTTTTTTGCACTTTTTTATTTTTCCTTACTATTCTTTTATCTCCCTCCAAGTTTTACTATAGTGATCAAAATCTTTAATAAAAATATATACAAAAAATCCAAAGACAATGAATCTTCACTGCCATATCATTGTCTGTCTCATATCCCAAACTGTCTGTACTTTATCAGTGTCCATAGCATGATTAAGTGATCAAAGCCTTGGAATTTACATGCACATACAGTAAGTACAGTATAAAATACAGTATATATATATATTCTTTTTCATTTGACTGAAGAGGCTCTAGTGGATTCAGAAGAAACTCTGTTTCTTCCAACCACACAGAAGGATTTGTGAGGTTGTCGAAAAAGCGAGAGAAAAGCAACCACATCAGAAAGCCTCTATTCAGACAGGGATGATTTAAAATATCTGTGGTGAGCTTGCGAGTTACTATGAAAGCAGCTTCATTCCAGATTTCTACATCCATCATATTGAGTTTTGGGGGAAAGCTGTTTTTAGAAGGAGGGAGGAAACTCCAGGAGTATGTATTCCGTTCAAATTTAGGTGGTTATTTCTTTCAACTTTGCTTTGCTTTCCTCTCTAGCTTTTCAATAGTTTTTTGAAACAGAGGGGATCTTTCAGAGTCTTGATTACTTTTTTTTGCACTGAATGATAACAATAGTGATTCCAAAAAAAACATCCTCAGGGAGTGGATAACTTGAATAAAATTTTGTTTATTTTTAAAATAAAAAACAACATAGTAAATATTTCAACAAACACCAGTCAAGTGTGTATACAATTAGTCATATTAATATTCCCTCCATCGTAAAAGTAAAGACAATCACATTATCTAGTTTGAGTTTCAACAATCAAAATTCTGGACTTCCGGTGGCTCTGCAGATGCCGGAAGACGGATTTTTCAGGTCCGTCAGCCCTGTGATTGCGTTAGCCGCTTTGACAGCCGAAAATCAGCTGTCGGGTGGCTGGAAACCTGAGTGAGTGGCTAGATCTGGGTAGAGCTCCCCTAGGGCCCCTGAATTTAATTTTGGGGCTGAAAGGGTGAGAGCTCCCCAGGGAGATCT